>WNWK01044871.1:0-14941 GCA_009830355.1 Cherax destructor | reverse complement strand
CTTCAGACCAAATTTTACCAGGTCTCTAGGCTGGTGTGAGGATACTATTACCAGCCTCCCCACCAGTTCTCTTCCTAGATTCTCCGCTTTCTCTCATGGTCCTCATTTACCTGCTCATTGTGCACCTCCACCTGTATGACATCCAACACACAGCTTTACCACACCCCGCCTGCTGCCTCATCACCACTCCACCTGTTCCTGGTTCTGCTCAGAACCCCAATGCCACACACCTCACTGGTTGACCCTCCACGTTGCTCTTTCATCAAGAATCTCATTGAGACCTCATCCTCAGCCTCCTGACCGTTATACTTTCCTTCTTCTCCGTATCTTTGGCTCTGCCTTTTTTCTGACACTCCACTCATGCTCTTCCCACTCATCCTTTGCCCCTCCATCTCCGCTCTATCCACCCTCCACAAAACACTGATATCCTTTCAACTTTAAATCCCACCCACACCTATAATTGTGCTCTTGAAAAAACACTACATTTACCCTGTACCTAATCAATGTCACTTCTACCCACTTTCGTTTGGCCTCATTTTTAAGGCCATTCACGTTCATACTTAAACATCGGAAGGTAACGGTTGAGGTTTCCCTTTTGGTTTCGGTTGTTTTCTCTCCAAAGTTATACCTGTGACCCCTCCTCGCCCACCCTTCCTGTCACCTCCCATCCCCCTTTACCCTTATCACCCCACTACCTCTAGCTCTTGTCTGTTGTCCAACTACAACTTCAGACCAAATTTTCTTACCAGGTCTCTGTGCTGGTGTGAGGACATCATTACCAGCCTCCTCACCAGTTCTCTTCCTAGATTCTCCGCTTTCTCTCAGGTCCTCATTTACCTGCTCATTGTGCACCTCCACCTGTATGACATCCAACACAGCTTTACCACACCCCTCGCCTGCTGCCTCATCACCACCCACCTGTTCCTGGTTCTGCTCCAGAACCCCAATGCCACACACCTCACTGGTTGACCCCTCCAATGTCAGCTCTTCACCTTCAAGAATCTCATTGAGATCCCTCAAAATCTCAGCCTCCTGACCAGTTATACCTTCCTCTTCCGTGTCTGGCCCAGTCTTTCCCCCTTCTGACACCTCCACCTCCATGCTCTTCCCACTCATCCTTTGTTCCTCCATCTCCGCTCTATCCACCTCCACGCTCCATGATGTCTTCTCTTCTCCCTGCATCGCCGCACACTCCATGCCTCCTTCTGTTCTATCCTTCGTTGCATTCCTTACTTCGTATCTCTGTCGCTGCTCTGCTCCACCTCGACGCCAATCCTCTCTCCTTTGGCTACACTCAGCAGCCAAGTGACCCGGCTTTCCACACAGTCGACATGTCCTCACCTGCCCTGGGTATGTGACGTACACCTGTGTGCGAAAATTCTCCATAAGTACATAAGAGGGAATAGGTTTCCTCAAGGAAATTTTGATGGAGTATGTTCCCTCTAAAATGCCAGCATATAACCCCTGCGCCCAGCATCCTATGTTTACAGCATGTATTATGCCATAACTCTTAAATACATCTTTAATATCCTCTTGTCCAGATTCACAGGGCACATTATGCACCTTAATCCACTTATAAGTGGCAGAAACATCCTTCAAACATACCTCTAGGCCTTGATGTACCACTAACTTTTTCTCCTGGTATATATCGAAGACTCGTTGATAAGCTGCAGTGCAAGCTAATTTGATGAAGATCCTCCTTGCACCGTTTAATGATATGCCATAAATCTCCTCATGCGATAATCCAAAAGTGTCTCGTAGTATTGCAGGCAGTAGAACCTCTGCATTAGACGGATATATGGCACCCTGGACCAAGTCAACACAGACCGTGTTCACTCTCCTCCTGTAACCGACGTCCATTGTTTGAAAATACAACAACTTGAGCAGCACAAGGAAAGATGTGTAGAGCGTACCAATAGCAAGATTGTCACTAATTCTGAAAGCGAGTGTAAGGCTGATGAACAAGGTGGTGGTGGTGTCCTTAATTACGGTAATGACGAACCCAATAGCTGTGTTATTAACTATAGTGAGCATCATGCTGAGGGCAGTGGTGTCTATGATGTTAGTAATAGTGATGAGTGTCATATACGTGGTGGTACCGAGTGTGATGAGGTTAAGCACATTGACATTAATGTTGAATATAACACTGCTGATAAATGTAATGAACACAATGTTGGTAGTGGTGTTGGTGATGACAGTTATAGTGATGCGTGTAATGCTAGTGGAGGAGGGAATGTGAGTGGTAGTGCCAGCTATCATACATTCACACATGAACAGCGTCGTGCTCTGTGTAAACAAAGACTCCCACGAGGCCTCACAACTGGTACAGCACTTAGAAAACTCATGGACCAGGGTAACACTGCTGACATTGATAATGTCTGCTCTTTATATGATCATTTTTTTTTCATTATGCTGAGAAAAATAAGCCAAATTCCAGGACTTCTATAATGGATCAAACGTGTATAATCTTAATATTTTTAGCTGGAATATTGTATCACTTAGAAAAAGACTCCCTGACCTGCCTGACCCTGCACTCTACAAGCGTGCAGAGTCCCTGAAAAATCCCAGCCTGCTAAATTGCCATCATTTGTTGCATATAACCTCAAATCTACTAACTCTTGTGTTCTATATATTAAAAAATCACTTCCCCATCAACTTCTCACACATAAGAAAACAGAGGGACTGCAATACCATGGTGTTAGGATTTATATTGGGAACTCTGCTCTCAACGTATTTAACTTGTATGCTCCTGCTGATAAGTTTAATTACTTGGAGCTCCCAACTTGTGCTCAATCTGAGCCTACTCTTATCATTGGAGATTATTATGCAAGACACAAAAGCATTGGAAACTCACAGTTTGGTAATCGTAATGGTAGCCAACTGTTGTCACTGTTAAATAGTCATGATAATGTGCAAATTGTAGGTGACCTTGAACCCACACATATCTATGGAGGCATCCTTGATCTGTGTCTTGGCTTCAACATTACTTCTGCCAGCTGTGAGTCTTCCATTGTAACAGATATATCATCAGATCATTTCCCAAGGCTAACCTCACTAGATATAGGTAATACTATCCTTCCTGGTGTAATACTCAAACGGAAACGTTTTAATGTTCCCCCTGATCAACATGAGGACTTTGTTGCACATGTGACTGACTGGTATAATTCCTATGAGTGCTCCTCTGTTGAGACCTTTAACAATGACCTTGTGAGCAGTATTCAGAACTACTTAGAGCCGCCTCAAAAACCTCCTGGAACTCTTAACCCAACCAACTTCCATAACAATCATACCTCCTATAATAACCATACTTATTATAATGATCTTAAACTTCGAACACTGAAACGTACTGCTCGCAGACTAGGCCTAGCCTATAGAAAACATCGTACCCCTGGAATGCTGAAGCTCTTTCAAACTGCCCTTGCTGCTGCCAGAGAGCGTATGACAGAGCTGCGGCAAACTGACTGGGAAAAAATTGTCAATGGTCTCAATGCTCACACCCCACTTAGCCGAGCATGGAGGGACATAAAGAGAATTAAGGGTAACGGAACTGGTCAGATAGCGCACCCTCATCCCTTACATAGGGCGAATGAGCTAGTCAGTGCTTGGGCTGTTACATCAAGCTATGAAAATCTTCCCAGTACCACACAGGCGAAATTAAATGACAAATATGATGCTAGGGAGAGACTTGTTTGTTTTATGCTCAGCAAGGAAGATGACTGTAACATTCCTTTCACTGACTTTGAACTTGATGCAGCACTAACTAAAGGCAATTCCACATCGCCTGGTGAGGATGGTTTTACCTACAATATACTAAGATTGCTATGTCGAGTACCAGGCAGTCCTTCACTCGAATTATATAACATGAGCTATGTAACTGGGGAGCTCCCTAAATCTTGGACCAACAGCCTCATCATTCCCATTCCTAAGCCCAATCAACAAAATTCATTTCGCCCAATATCTCTTACTAGCTGCTTATGTAAAACATTTGAGAGGATGTTTCTGAATCGTCTCATGTACAGATTAAACAAATTGTTGTCCCCCCGATTGCATGGTTTCATGCATGGAAGGAGTGTGCACCAATGCATAGCTACCTTTCTCACTCTGCACACTGACAGCTCATACACTACCTTCCTTGACCTTAAATCTGCTTTTGATGTTGCCAACCGACATGTAATCATTAGTGAACTTGCCAGAATGGATGTTGGAGGATGGCTTCTCCGCTGGATTAAAGGCTACCTGTCCAACAGAAAGTCTTCTGTGTTGTTCCAGGGGCATAGAAGTATAACTAAAGACTTTGAATTAGGAACCCCACAGAGAGGTGTGCTCAGTCCCACTCTATTCAATATTCTAATTAATGCCTTACTTAATGCTATGCCTAGCCAGCCCCATCATTATATGATCAGTTTTGCTGATGATATAATGATTCACACCACCGTATTCTCCAACACCCAAAACATCCTTAACCATGAACTAGCCTCGTGTCAGGACCTGGGGTTGATAATCTCTACTGATAAAACAAAGATACTCAATAGGCGTCCTCCTCGACAGAGAGGCACAGTTCGCCAGATCCAGTTGCATGATGGGTCTCTTCTAGAATATGTTAACAGATACAGGTATCTAGGCTTTGAAGTCCCACTACTTGGACCTGTAGTAACGAGACTTTGTCGTCAATACAAAGAAAGGCTGAGAGCACTTAGAGTTGTGGCAGGGTTTCACCCCCAGGTATGGTGCTAATGTTAAAATTGTGAAAATTATGTATCTTGCCTATATTAGATCATTAGTTGATTATGCTACGCTACCACTTGCTCTTGTGTCTGACTGGAAGCTTGGAGGGCTGGAAAAACTGCAGAACGAAGCAATGAGGATCATTTTAGGATGCCCTCGTACTGCCAAAGTTTTAAATATGCAGAAAGAACTTGATATTCCAAGCATCAGAGATCGTGTTACTGAAAGAAATATCCTAATTGGGGTTAATATGCTCAGGCAAGCCCATTCAAACCCCTGCACAGAAGCCCTCCAAACTTTCCTCAGCACTGGTGAACATCCCTCCAGATGGATCGAAAAAACTGGAACCGACCTCCGCATGAATCAGATACATGATCTGTGGCAAGTAAGGCAACAGCGGCACTTCTCCGCTCCATGGAATATTACCCCATTCCAAACTACCATCCCTCCATTTCCCCCCAAACTACTTCTTAAATCACAACCAAAGCTTCGCCTTGAAGCCAAACATGATGCCTTAAGCTGTATTGTTAATTTAGCCAAACAGCACACTCTCTCACGAATTATTTACGTTGATGGTTCTGTTCACCAATCCACTGGTGAAGCTGGTAGTGCTGCTGTTGTCATACAGAGTGATAGCTCTCTTAAAGAAATTGGAACACGCATCAATAACTGGGCCTCTACCCTTCAGACAGAACTGTTTGCCATACTCCTTGCACTCAAATGCGTCCATGTATCTAAGGTTGACTCTCTAATTGTAACTGATTCTCTGTCATCCATAAATGCTCTCAACTCATCAAGTATAACTTGTAGCATGCTTGTGTCAGAAGCCAGACACAGGTATGGTAGGATTGTGTATAGTAGAGTCAAAGTGCACATGCTGTGGATTCCATCTCACATTGGTCTTCAGATGCATGATAGAACTGATAAATTGGCTAAGTTTTATGCTTCCAAAGAAGGGGTACATTACAATCTTGGCTTGTCAGTTAGCAGTTTGAGAACAATAATTCAACTGAATTTTATTGACTTAAGACTCAGGGAGATTGACACCAGTCAGTCCATCTATCATCATTCTATCATGCAGGAGGAGCCACATGTCTATGGTGCATCCAACAAAATAAGCAGACTCTTGGATGTCACCACCGCCCGCCTCCGGCTGGGTTACAAGTATCTTTGGCAGGTTAAATCACCACCACCAGATGTAGACCAAACAAAATGTAAACTTTGTCAGTTGGATTATTGTCACACCCTGCGTCATTATGTACTGGAGTGCGACAAAATTAATGAATTCAGAGACAACTCACTCAGAAATGTTCAAGATATGTCAAAGTATTGTATCCACAGTGGTATATTACAGACCATTCTGGAAAAATACCCTGACTTTGCTCCCTGTAAATAAAGCATTGCCACATGTGTGTGTGTGTGTGTGTGTGTGTGTGTGTGTGTGTGCGTGTTGATTGCTATTTTGTCCTATGCACATGTCGATTGAAGGCTGGGCCTGTTGTGTGTGCGTGTGTGTGTATGTATATATGTGTATGTGTATGTGTATGTGTGTGTGTGTGTATGTGTATATGTAAGTGTGTATGTATATGTGTGTGACCCAACAATAAAATTTGCACCAAGAACTCATTACAATTGTGACCTGGTGTAGACTAGTGAAGTGTTCATTGCGTTATAATTTGTTCATGATTGTAACCATGCATAAACGCAAGTAAGTAAATTTACTTACATGTTTCATTACCTTTGTAACTTGTGAGTTCATTACCTTTGTAGCTTGTTAGTTCATTAACTTTGTAACTTGCTCAGCTATCAAAACTTTGGGGTCCAGTCCCTGGACCCATTATGTACCTCTGTAATCTTTTGACTACCGCCCACAGGATGGGAATGGGGTGCATAATAAAGATATCAAACTGAAACGATATAACGGTACAGATGAGCATTTTTTTCCCCTCACGTATCCGGAAACTCCGTGTTTCCGAACCGGTCTCGGCCCACATAGTTCGGATATGAGAGGTATCACTGTAATTGTAAACTTTGCCAGATGGACAATTGTTACTCCTTGCGTCATTATGTGCTGGACCGCGATCAAAAATAATAGTCAGAAATGTTAACGTAATTTATCAATTGTGGCATATTACCAACCGATTTAGAAAATTACCTTGATTATGCCCACAGTAAATAACGCATAACCACATAAAGTCATTTAAATTCAAGTATAATTTTTTTGTCTACATGAATAACTTATAATGAATGTAACTAAGTATAAGCATGTAAATAGTTTATTTCCACCGTAACTTGTTTAGCAATAAAAACATTGCGGCCCAGTCCCTGGAACCATCATGTGCCTATGTAATATTTTGACCACCGTCAACGGATGGGTATGGGCTGCATAATAAAGGAAAGTGACGGTTTCAGGTGTAATAATGAGAAGTAATAAGAACAGATAAATGATATCTATCATGAATATCATTTAATAATGTCCAAAGTCCAGCTCTACAGAAGGACATATAGAGAGAGCTATGCAAGAACGAGTACGAGGATCCAGATGTGTAGGGTTACTGTGTTTAAGACAGTGTGAGGAGAAGATATGGGAAAAGCTTGTTTAATTCGTCCCAGCAAGAGTCTATTATCCACCCTAGAGCAAATGAGGAGCATTAAAATCACGTTTTATTAAAACGTGTGGCGTCGTGGGTAAGGAAGAAATCAGAAATTTGATGTCAGGAATAGATACAGGAAGAGAGGAGAAGAGATACCAAGATCAGACCATACCACTTATTTAAATGGACGGTGAGTACAGTATAGTACGAACTAGAAGCGAGAATAATGAATATCAGTGAGCACAGGAAGTGCACTTTCGTTTTATGTCTCTACGGGAAATGAATCAAGTGACTAAGAAAACATAGCCAAAGATAGGGAGTTTAACACAGGAAAGTAATTTTTGTTGCTGTAATCAAACTCATTTAGGGTAAAACTTGGAGAGCAACATTTGAACTTCCGCCCGATTTCCATGTGTCCTTTGATATTCCACGGTAATAAAGTCCATATCAGTAGCCAGTAAGATAATACCACCAGACAGTAGGCTGTGGCTACGAGCTATGATGGGAGCAGTAAATAAGTAACAGGAGATTTGTGGGTAACCACAGTAAAAAAGAGGTAGAGCAGAAGGCATGGGGGTTGAGAATGGAGAATGTGAAGGTATGTGGGTAGGTCGACGTCCATTACACGTTTTGTCTCTTCAGTACAAGTCGATGTGGTTTCAATAATTTCTGAAGTCAAGGAAGCGGTAGGCAGAGTGATGCATGTGGTGGAAGAATGAGATGGATTGAAGAACGGAGAGACATGATGAGAGCCATGGCATGCCAGTGGCTCTCCTTGCATTACAGTTTTATAATTGTAACTAAAAATACCTATGTATACTTGTAACTTGCAACGAAATAAAAATATTATTATTATTATTATATTATTATATATTATTATTAGTGATCTTCCAGGATGAAGGAGTCTCTGTGGGGACAGAAAGAGTAGTTGCAAATGGGGATAGATACATTTGCACAACAATTACAGACGCAGGAAGTACAAGGGGCAAAGCACAGAGTAAAAAAAAGTTATGCAGGGAGAAACCATAGGCTGGTAGGGGTTTTGGTGAGCAGTGAAGTTTTGAAGTTTGTGACTGGAAGAACTTGTGAAGCGGAAGCGGACGAAGTAGTAAGAATGAGAGAAGGCGAAAAGGTAGGAATATCAAAGGTGAGGATTTCATATGAATTGGACACGAGGGTGACTAAAGGAGAGGGGTACAACAGGGGCGTGTGGGACTCGAGCAGCTCAGAGACAGGAAAGCCGCTTAAGTCTTTCTTGGAGACGTAGCAGAGTCACTGTCATTGTTTATGATAAGCACTCATTTTCTTTGAGAAATCAGAGTTCGATCTCATGTAAGAAAACCAGGCCATGGCGAGAATCTGCAGGGTTAACTTGTCCACAGTTAACACAAGTGCGGGATGGATTATTTTAATCAATTGCAGTGCGGATTGGGCATTCTGCTGGTCTTCTGCAACATTTGACCGGGTAGCAACACTGCAAGCACTGTTTGCATTGTTGAGGTGTCGGGAGCAATTCCCGCACCTGCAGGAGATGACTCGTTATGAGAATTAAGGAAGGACGTTCTCTGCAAACGAAAACGAAGCTCAGTTAACAGCTTAGATTGAACATTGTCCGGGGCAACAATGAGAAAATATTTTTTTGGACTAAAATGTGTGGGATAAGGCGAGTACCACTGCGAGTATTGTGACAGTGGTGTTGTTGCTAGAGTCGGGATGAGGAGAGTACCACTGCGAGTATTGTGGCAGTGGTGTTGTTGCTAGAGTCAAGAAAACGAAGATTGCCAGCTTGATCATCATATTTTAGAGTGAATGGATAAATACATTTTTGGATGACTTGGCACATGAATACTTCGTAGGTAAATCCAGAAATTTACTGATAACATTTAAAAATTCGATTTAGGACTTAAGACAAGTCACTTGTGAACACATATTACAAATAAATTTCAACGTATCATTGCTTCATAATTCTTCTCTAAATATTATGTTATATACTATAAACAGTGTGATATTGTAGTTCATAAGGAGTGAAGACAGCATCACTTGCCCACAGTGACCAAAATTATGCCCGGTGCTCGCCCTGTGACCTCACCTGTCATATACCCTTCCTTAGTTCACGATACCTCACACTCAGTGGCACAGAAACTCGAAGCATATAAACACTGCACAGCACACAGACACTGCACAACACACAGACACTGCACAGCACACAGACACTGTACAGCACACAGACACTGCACAGCACACAGACACTGTACAGCACACAGACACTGCACAGCACACAGACACTGTACAGCACATAGACACTGCAACGCACACAGACAATGCACAGCACACAGACACTGCACAGCACACAGACACTGCACAGCACACATACACTGTACAGCACACATACAGTGCACAGCACACAGACACTGTACAGCACACAGACACTGCACAGCACACAGACACTGCACAGCACATAGACACTGCACAGCACACAGACACTGTACAGCACACAGACACTGCACAGCACACAGACACTGTACAGCACACATACACTGCACAGCACACAGACACTGTACAGCACACAGACACTGCACAGCACACAGACACTGCACAGCACATAGACACTGCAACGCACACAGACAATGCACAGCACACAGACACTGCAAAGCACACAGACATTGCACATCACACATACACTGTACAGCACCCAGACACTGCACAACACACAGACACTGCACAGCGCACAGCCACTGTAACGCACACAGACAATGCACAACACACAGACACTGCCAGTCAGACACTAAGCCACTGAATACAGCACACAGACAATGCACAACACACAGACACTGCGCAGTACACAGACTACTACAAAGCACACAGACACTGCACAGCACACACACTGCAAAGCACAGACACTGCAAAGCACGCATACACTGCAGAGCACACCGACACTGAAAAGCACACATACACTGCAAAGCACACACACTGCAGAGCACACAAACACTGCAAAGCACACAGACACTGCACAGAACACATACACTCTGCAGCACACATACACTGCACAGCACACAAACACTGCACAGCACACAGACACTACACAGCACACAGACATTGCAAAACACGCAGACACTGCATAGCGCACAGACACTGCACAGCACTCAGACACTGCATAGCACACAGACACTGCACAGCACACAGACACTGCAAAGCACAGACACTGCAAAGCACATACACTGCAAAGCACACAGACACCTCAGTTCCTTGAAGCAAAAATTTCCACTCTTCATAATTCATTTTCCCGTCTTGGCTACCCTTCCCATTTCATAGACGCTGCTTTCTCTCGTGCCAAACGGACTTTCTTCTCTCCTAAACCCTCTACTCCTGAGAACTCTCCAGTCCTCTGCCTTCCCTACATCTCTGGTCTCTCTAATCTCAACAACTCTCTCTGTTCCTTAGACATCAAACTTACCTTTCGCCAGACTAACACTCTTCGCACTAATCTAGTTCATACCTCTCCTCCCTCTATAGATGCTCCTGGTGTCTACTCTATTTCTTGCTCCTCCTGTCCTCTTCAGTACTTTGGAGAAACTGGCCGATCTCTTTCTGACAGACTTAGGGAGCACAAAAATTCTGTTATGCTTGCCGACGCCAATAATGCTCTTTTCTGTCATGTCAGAGATCACAGTCATCCTATTGATTGGTCTTCTGCTAAAACTGTCTACCCTACGTCAAACTTTCATAGTCGCCATCTGGTTGAATCCTCCCTTATACACAACTTTCCCTGTATGAATCTTAGCCCTGGCTTTTTCTCTGTTGATGCTTTCCTCTCCCATTACATTGTTAAATGCTCCAAACTTCAAAACACCCGTGACTTAACCTGATTCCTTCCCCTTCTATCTCTTCCCCCTTCTCCACTTTCTTCTTTCTCCTCTGGGTTTTCTTTCTTTTGCCCTGTATTTGTCCTTCTTTATTTTATTTTCATTTTTTCCCCCTCTGTGTTCTTGTCCTTACCCTATGCGGGCCGCCAGCTTTATTGCAGTGCTCCTCTTTCCTAGAATATGACTGACTCCACTATTACTACTTCCACTATCACTACTACTTCCACTAATACTCCTCCTCAACTTTCTTGTGCCCTCCCCTGTCTGCTGGCCTATATATAACCCCTTCTACCTGCTCTTTGTGTTAGTGTGACTTTGTAAATGGTCCAAGTCGGACCGAAACGTCGTCGTAAGCTCCTCTATGTGCGTGTTGTGTGTGTATGAGTCTTCAACTTCCGGTTGTGACCTCTTGTTGCTGTGTCCCATCTCTGGAACATCCTGTCTCTGTCCACCTTGTCAATTCCTCGCAGTATTTTATTGCATTTTTCGACGTTTTAGAGCGGTTTGAGTGCTTTTCTGACAAAACTTATTTTTTAGCTAAAATACTTAGATTATCAAACTTTTAAATATAATTTCTACTGCAATTGGAATTTATGGGAAAAGTAAGAGAAATTTTATGATTTTTTTTTCATTTCTATATAAAAAAAATTTTTTTCGAAATATTCGGGGCAGTAGCGGTAAGAACGTATATATACGTTTGGTCGATTTCCCTTAACCTCTCGTCGTAGGCCATGCTCCTTAGCTCCAGGACTAGTCTCGTTGCAAACCTTGCACTTTGTCTAATTTCTTGAAGGTGCTTGACTAGGTGTAGGTTCAAAACTGGTGCTCTATACTTCAGTGTGGGCCTGACGTACACTGTGTACAGAGTCCTGAACGATTCATTACTGAGGTGTCGGAACGCTTTTCTTAGGTTTGCTAGTTGCCCATATACTGCAGCAGTTATTTGGTTGATGTGCGCCTCAGAAGATGTGCTCGATATTATGATCACCCTAAGATCTTTTTCCGTGAGGGAAGTTTGCAGTCTTTAGCTCCCTAAACTGTAATTTGCAGTCTTCTTTGCCCTTCCCCGATTTTCATGACTTTGCACTTGTTGGGGTTAAACGCTAAAAGCCAGTTGCTGGACCTGGCCAACAGCCTGTGCAGATCCTTTTGTAATCCTGCCTGATCCTCGTCGGATTGCATTCTCCTCATTAGCTTCACATCGTCTGCAAACAGGGACTCTTCAGAGCCTATCCCTTCCGTCACATCATTCATATATACCAGAAACAGCACTGGTCCTAGGACCGACCCCTGTGGAACCCCGCTCGTCACTGTTGCCTTCCTCTCAGGTATTCTCTGATCCATTGCAGTGCTTTTCCTGTTATACCTGAAATGTCTCTTGTGTCGAACTGTGTCAAAAGCCTTCTTACAATCCAAAAAAACGCAACCCATCCCCCCCTCTCTCTCACTCTTGCCTTACCGTTGTCAGCTTGTCATAGAACTCCAGTAGATTTGTGACACAGGATTTTCCTTTCCTGAAACCATGCTGGTTGTCGTGAATAAGCTCACTCCTTTTCTCTTCTCCTGATAATCTTCTACATGAATTTGCATACTTTACATGTCAGTGACACTGGACTTTATTTTAGTGCTGCGTGTCTGTCTCCTTTCCTAAAATTCGGGACTACATTTGCTGTCTTCCACACCTAATATAGTCACCATGTTTCGACAGATGTTGTTACTGGTACACAAGAGTGCCTCTGTTCCCTCTCTCAGGACCCAGGGAGAGATATTGTCCGGCCCCATCGCCTTTGAGGTATCTAGTTCACTTAGCAGCCTCTTCACCTCCTCCTTGGTTGTATGTATTGTGTCCAGCATTTGATGGTGTATCGCACCACTCCGACTCCCTGGAGTCCTTTCTGTCTCCACTGTAAATACTTCTTTAAATCTCTTGTAGAACTCTCGGTTCTTGTGATCCTCCCTCCTTCCTGCTTCAACCTGATTACCTACTCTTTGACTGTTTTTTTCGTCCTGATGTGACTGTGCAACAGCTTCGGGTCAGACTTGGCCTTCGCTGCTGTGTCATTTTCGTATTGTCGTTGGACCTCCCTCCTTATCTGTTCATATTCATTTCTGGCTCTTCGACTAATCTCCATATTTTCCTTGGTCCTTTGCCCTCTATACTTCTTCCATTCTCTGGAGCACTAAGTTTTGGTCTCTCTACACCTTTGGGTGAACCAAGGGCTCGTTCTGGCTTTGTCATTATTTCTGTTGCCCTTTGTTACGAACCTTTCCTCTGCTTCGTTGCATATTGTTGTCACATATTCCATCATATCAATTACGGATTTTCCTGACAATTCTCGTTTCCATTGAACCTCGTATAGTCAGCTCTTTAGTAGTTTGGCTTCATTCGTTATACCCCTTCCTGCTTCCCTCTCCACTAGTAACTCTACTATGTATTCGAAGCTCAGGTCCACGCGAGCACTAGCTCCGAGGGACCTTTCATATGTCATGTTCTCAATATATGAGCTACTCAAGGTGAATACAAGGTCCAGTATTGCTGGATCGTCCTCTCCTCTCTCTCTCTGGTAGTGTCCCGAACGTGTTTTTTTTTTTTGTGTGTGTGTGTGTACTCACCTAATTGTACTCACCTAATTGTGGTTGCAGGGGTCGAGACTCAGCTCCTGGCCCCGCCTCTTCACTGTCCGCTACTGGGTCTCTGCTCTCCCTGCTCCATGAGCTTTATTATACCTCGTCTTAAAACTATGTATGGTTCCTGCCTCCACTATATCTTTCTCTAGACTATTCCACTTCCTGACTACTCTGTGGCTGAAGAAATGCTTCCTAACATCCCTTTGACTCATCTGAGTCTTCAGCTTCCAGTTATGTCCCCTTGTTTCTGTGTTCCCTCTCTGGAACATCCTGTCACTGTCTACCTTGTCGATTCCCCGCAGTATTGTGTATGTCGTTATCATGTCTCCTCTCACCCTTCTTTCCTCCAGTGTTGTTAGTCCTATTTCCCTCAACCTTTCTTCATAGGACAGACCCCTGAGTTGTGGAACAAACCTTGTCGCAAACCTTTGCACTTTCTCTAGTTTCTTTACGTGCTTGACCAGGTGTGGGTTCCAGATTGGTGCTGCATATTCTAGTATGGGCCTGACGTACACGGTGTACAGTGTCTTGAACGATTCCTTGTTAAGGTAACGGAACGCTAATCTTAGGTTTGCCAGTCGCCCATATGCTGCTGCAGTTATCTGGTTGATGTGTGCCTCCGGAGACGTGCTTGGCATTATACTCACCTCAAGGTCTTTCTCCTTTGCCTAGGTTTGTAGCCTTTGTCCGCCTAGCCTGTACTCTATCAGCGGTCTTCTTTGCCCTTCTCCGATCTTAATGACTTTGCATTTGGTGGGATTGAATTCGAGAAGCCAGTTGCTAGACCAGATGTCAAGCTTGTCCAGGTCTGTTTGAAGTCCTGCTTGGTCCTCTTCCGATGTGATTCTGCTCATTAATTTCACATCATCTGCGAACAGAGACACTTCTGAGTCTATCCCATCCGTCATGTCATTTACATATACCAAGAATACCACTGGTCCTAGGACTGACCCCTGCGGTACGCCGCTCATCACAGGCACCCACTGTGATACCTCATCACACACCATGACCCGTTGTTACCTCCCTGTGAGGTATTCCCTGATCCATTCCAGTGCCCTTCCTGTTATACATGCTTGTTCTTCCAACTTCTTTACTAATCTCATGTGAGGAACTGTGTCAAAGGCCTTCCTG
>WNWK01044870.1:0-14941 GCA_009830355.1 Cherax destructor | reverse complement strand
CGAACTTGTAAACGTTGACCTGCAATGTAGACCGAAGGTGGCAGTTCTCGGCAGTCAAATGTTAAACGAGCTATATTGCAAGGATAACGTCTTCGCTTGTTGGCAGGGAGGACAAAAGTGTCAACTTTAAGGATAGGGAGTTCTTGGAGCTCAAGCTTCTCTAAAATGTCATCACCACATGTCTGGAAATTCCGTTGGACAATGGTGTGGGGCAAAATGACAGAACCACAACAAGAATTGAGGGAATGGTGCTTGTCAATAGTAACAGGAGCAGTATCAATGGTTGTAAGAAGAGAAAGATCGCGAGCTTGGCCAGCATTCTGGACCGTGATGATGCGAGTGCCGCTCTTGAGAGCATGAAATGAGATGTCTTTACCAACATATCGTAGCAGAGCCTTACCAATACTATGGTCTGAAAGATAGGTATTAGGAGAAGTCGGTCGAAGAGTAAAAAACTTTGTCCATTGAGTAGTTTGAAACAGAGAGTTTAAGGGGAGTGCATGACGAGCTGATCGTTTCTGAGATGAACGAGAAGGAAGTGTCGAATCATCATGTGTTAGTCTTGGTCGTTTGGGTGTGGGACCGGGGGTGGTCCAATGGGAGACGGGCGAGCGATTCGAAAATTGCCGCACCGTTGAGGGAGAAGCCAGAATCAAGGTCAGAGAAGAGTGAAGGTCAGATGTATCGAAAGGGCCTGTCAGGTCCCTGGTACCTGAAGCAGGTGACGAACCGGCACCAGCAAGAGGTACAGGGGTATTAGGGTTGTCCGAAGAGTCGTCCATTAACGAGGTAGGGTCAGAACAAGGTGCGGTATCAAGGGGCCCGGGGGTAGGTTCACAGATTAGGGCATCCATGGTTAGGTTACTTCTTTCTTTTGTTTTTAAGAAAAAAAAAAAAAGAAAAGAAAATAAAAATAAAAAAAGAATAAAAAAAGGGGGGAACGTGGAGGAATAGATCCTAGGAGGAATGAAAGGGGCGTAAATCCCCCTCCACGCCCAAGAGGACCTCAACACCGCAAGTATTGCAGATGCTGCATGGAACCCGTGCCATACCCTACCCTTCATGCCAGTAAACCAGCAATCCGGGATAGCAACCTCACATCCACCGAGCCACCTCGGCGGACAAAAGAGAGGGCGGCCGGATATCCGCCACAAAGCATACCGCCTTTGCCCACCACCCCCGGAATCCGAAAGGTGGCCTCCAGAGATACACCCGTCGCCCGAAAGATACCCAAGGCCACCCCCCGGGAGACCGGAGAGGGATCGGGACATCCCCAGGCGATCCAGATTCCACGGCAAATTTGCCGAGAACCTCAACGGAAAGGGATTGGACCACGGTACCCTTCCCCCTACCTAGGAACTAGAAAGCCTGTGGAGAGAAGCTCCCAGGGTAAAAATGGGAAGGAAATAAGGGAGGGATGAGGAGGAGGAGGAAAGGGAAAAGGGAGGATGGGGAAGATGGGAAAGGGGAGGGGGGATTGGGGGGTAATTAGGTTCGGTCTGAGGAAGAAGACCAGGAGGTTCAATTCCTCAGACCGATAGCCTCTTTACCGCAACAAGGAGCCCCCCTTAAAGAGGAGAATGACACACAGCTCACAACAAGTAAATAAAACTTAAAACTTTTTGCTTGAGTGGATCGAATAAAAGACAAAGAAAGGTGAACCACTTAATTTCATCTTAATTAGGGAAAAGGTCTTACAGTTGTTTAAAGCAGTGTGTGATAAGGAAGGAAGGCCTGAAAAAGAGTGTATGTTTAGCACAGGCTGGTTCCACAACTTTAAGTTGCATAATATTAAGTTTTCTGGTGAAAGTGCTTCAGCTGATCATACAGCAGCAAGTAATTTCCCTGCTGAATTGCAGGAAATTATTTCTGAGGGTGGCTATGAGTCACATCAAGTGTTTAATGCTGACGAGACAAGTGATTTTTGGAAGAAAATGACAACACAAATTTATACCAGTCAGCAAGAGAAAAGTGCACCGGGCTTCAAGACAGCAAAGGATCGCTTCATCTTGCTCCTTTGCAGTAATGCATCAGGTGATTTTAAGTGTAACCCACATGGTTATTTAGTGCTCTAAGAATCCTTGTGCTTTGAAAGGTGTAGATAAAAACACCTTACCAGTAATTTGGAGGTCAAACCAGTCAGCATGGATGACAAGAGGAAATATTTATTGACTGGTTTAAGCATCACTTAATTCCTGATGTCAAGTTTTACCTGCACAGCAAGAACCTTGCATTCAAGCAGTAAAAAACAACATAATACATCACATCAATGAACTACAATTACATATTCACTTTTATTTTTGTAAGATCTGTTGGTCTAAAAAAAAAAAATAGTTGTTTGGCTTTTTGGGGGCTCCCAGGAACGTAACCCTATTTTTCCCATAAGATATTCAGTTTGTCTAACACGGTTTTAACTAACACAGTGTTTTCAGGAATGTAACTACTGTGTTAAACGACGGTCTACTGTATATACAGGAGAAGGGGTTACTAGCTTCTTGCTCCCGGCATTTTAGTCACCTCTTATGACATGCATGGCTTAAGGAGGAAGAATTTTGTTCCACTTACCCATGGAGAATAATAATAACAATAATAATATTTTATTTCATTGCAAGTTTACATCAAGATTTTTTAATTACAATATAGAATTGAAGTGCAAAGAGAGCCACTATCATGACAATGCATTATGGGCAGACAATCACGACTTATAGACTACTTAATACTAGAGAAATTGATAATTTTGTTATAATTAAACATAGCTTATGTTTATAGCAGATAATAAGTTTACTCAAATTACATTTTGACAGTGTTTTGTAAGATAGTTACAGTGGTACCTCGACTTACGATGTTATCATCTTACGTTATATTCGATAACCGATATTTATAACGTAAGAAATTTGAATGCGACTTACGATGTTTGATTTGTCTAACGACATTCGTACCGGACGTGTCCGCTTGGCGCCCAGCTGAGCGCGCACTCCAGGGAGCGTCAGTGCTATCGTTTACAAGCGAGAGCGACCACCCACCCACACCCACGCATTCATACCAGTATATTGTCATTATTCCACTGTTTTTAGTGCTTGCAACTGCTAAATAAGCTACCATGGGTCCAAGGAAAGCTCCTAGTGCTAAGCCTGTGGTAAAGAATGTGCAGGGAGTGAAGCATTTATGCAGGGAGTGTAGCATTTATGCAGGGAGTGTAGCATTTATGCAGGGAGTGTAGCATTTATGCAGGGAGTGTAGCAGGCATGCAGGGAGTGTAGCAAAGATGCAGGGAGTGTAGCAGGCATGCAGGGAGTATAGCAGGCATGCAGGGAGTGTAGCAAAGATGCAGAGAGTGTAGCAAGGATGCAGGGAGTGTAGCAGGCATGCAGGGAGTGTAGCAGGCATGCAGGGAGTGTAGCAAAGATGCAGAGAGTGTAGCAGGGATGCAGGGAGTGTAGCAGGCATGCAGGGAGTGTAGCAGGCATGCAGGGAGTGTAGCAAAGATGCAGAGAGTGTAGCAGGGATGCAGGGAGTGTAGCAGGCATGCAGGGAGTGTAGCAGGGATGCAGGGAGTGTAGCAGGGATGCAGGGAGTGTAGCAAGGATGCAGGGAGTGTAGCAAGGATGCAGGGAGTGTAGCAAGGATGCAGGGAGTGTAGCAAGGATGCAGGGAGTGTAGCAGGGATGCAGGGAGTGTAGCAGGGATGCAGGGAGTGTAGCAGGGATGCAGGGAGTGTAGCATTCAAAGAAAAAGGCCAGTAACCCCAGAAAAGAACTTGGTACCTGCAGTGTTAATGGAAGGGGATTCCTCTTCCAAACACTAGCATACTACTCCACCTTCTCCCCTCCTCTCGTCCTCCACACATCAACAACTCTTCAATAAATGTAAGTGACATGTTATTGTACAATATTTACATGTGTATTTAGGTATTATTCATTAAATTCTGTATTATTTAATGTCAAAAAGTTCTAAAAAATATTTTATTTAACTACTTTTGGAAGTCTTGGACGGATTAAATTTATTTCCATTATTTCTTATGGGGAAAATTGATTCGTCTAACGATTGTTTCGCCTTAAGATATGCCCTCTCTGACGGATTAATATCGTAAGTCGAGGTACCACTGTATATCAATAGAAAATACAGTGGACCCTCGGTTAACGAATACCCCGGAAATCGTGCAATTATGTAAGTATAATTTTGTAAGTTCTTGTGGAAGTGTATTTTTGAGGGTCTGAAATAGACTAACCTACGTGAAATTTTTCCTTAAGGGAGTAAATTCGTTCGGTAATGGCACTTGAGCAGACTTCAGGAGTGAAGTTTTTACGAAACTCGGGGGTCCACTGTATTGCAATTATATTATGGGCAAATAACACTGAGCATTGTTGAAAGTAGTTTACAGTATGAGTATTTAGTTTAAGGTGAGTAGGTGGTTTTTGAGAAGAGTCTTAAATTAATGTTCAGGCCAGGTTGTTTTAATATTTTCTGGTAATGAATTCCAGATTTTGGGGCCCTTTACGTGAATAGAGTTTTTACACAGCGTGATATGGACTCGGGGTATATCAAAAAGTGATCAGTGTCTTGTGTTATGGTCATGGGTCTTGTTAAAGTTGGTGAGGAGAATTTTGAGTGGAGGGTTTATATTTGAGTGTAGAGTTCTATGTATTTAGTAGGCACAAGAATAAGTGTGAATGTTCTTTACGGTGAGTAGTTTTAGACTTTCGAATATTGGTGGAGTGTGCTGTCTAGAGTGGGAATTTATCATTCTGACTGCAGCCTTTTGTTGGGTTATGAGTGGTCTAAGGTGACTAATGTTGTTGATCCCCATGCACAAATTCCATAGATGAGATAAGGGTAGATGAGTGAATGATACAGAGCAAGGAGAACTGTTTGAGGCACATAGTAGCGTATCTTTGATAGTATGCCTACTGTCTGAGATTTTCTTGGAAATTTGTTGTGTGTGTGTTTGGAATTTGAGGCTAATGTCAAGGTGGATTCCTAGGAATTTTCCCTCTGTGAGTCTTGTGATGGGTGATCCATTTAGCGTTATGTAAAGTGGGACCTTTGAAGCTCTGTTTCCAAACTGAATGAAATAGGTTTTGTCAGTATTGAAAGTAAGCTTGTTAGTCGTCATCCAGGTAGATATTTTCTGTAATTCAGCATTTACTGTGTTGGCCAGAATGACTGGGTTTGGATGAGAAAAGACATATGTAGTGTCATCTGCAAATAATATGGGTTTGAGTAGTTGCCATGCATTCGGTAGGTCATTGATGTAAAGGAGGAAGAGGAGTGGTCCCAGGACACTTCCTTGCAGGACACCGACTGTAATTTGTTGTGTGGAAGAGTTAGTTCCATTTGTGTACACGTATTGGCTTCTGTTACTAAGGTATGACTTTAGGTAGTTGAGTGAGTGCCCTCTTATACCATAGTGTGCTAATTTTGAGAGCAGTAAATCATGGTCAACTGTATCAAAAGTTTTACGTAAATCAATGAAGATTCCCAGTGGGACTTCATTCTTTTCAAGAGCGGTGTATAATAGCATCATTAGTGCTTTTGTTAACAAGTCCTGAATTCAAACTGACAGGGGTTGAGTATGGTGTGTGAGACGAGGTAGCCTATGAATTAATTTTTCAAAGATTTTAGAGAGCAGAAGTAAGTTAGATATTGGTCTATAATTATTCAAGTCTGTCTGATCACCTCCTTTGTGGATCGGGGTGACCCTCGCTATTTTGAGAATTGATGGGAAGGTGGAGGATTCAATGGATTTGTTGAAGAGTGCTGCAATAATTGGTGACAGTACCTGGGAAGCTATTTTGTACATAAAAGGTGGTAAGCTGTTTATGTCTCCTGCCTTGTTTTTAAGGGTGTTATGATGAGCAAGACTTATACTGGGTTGGTTGGAGCTAAGAATAGTGTATTTGAGTAGGTATTAGTGAGGTAGTCTGATGGACGGGTGTTTGAGCTTGGGATCTTACTCGCTAGATTCCTTCCTATAGTGGAGAAGAAGTCATTTAGGTCTGTTTGCTGTTTCAGTTGGTGGGAGTAGGGGTTCATCTGATTTTGTTAACCCTTTGGGGGTCGACAGACCCTCTCCCAAACTCGTTCTCAGGGTCGAAAATTTTTTGGAAAAAAAAAATTATTTTTTCTTATGAAATGATAGAGAATCTGTTTCCAATCATAACGACACCAAAAGTATGAAATTTGATTGAAAACTTACGGAACTATGCTCTCGCGAAGTTATCGGTCTCGACGATATTTACGCATCAGCGATTTCGCCCACTTTGAGCCCTATTTTTGGCCAATTCCAATGTTCCAGTCTACTAAAATCATAGCTATTTCGCTAGAACTCCATTTCTTATATCGCTTGAGTACAAGAAATCGCCCATTTACCAATTTCAACTACCCAAAAAAGTGGTCAGAAATTGGCAATTTCGCCAATTTCACACAAATTTCAAATGATGACAATTTCAAAATGGGGTCCAGAATAAACAAGACAGACATTCCTGGCACTAAAATAACATCTTCTCTGTTCCTTAGTCATGTCTCCAGGCCCCTCTTACATTACTTTTGCTTTCCATTTTGAATTTTTATTCTCACAAAAAATAGAAGATTTACTGTTATGTATATAACTGCATCATTGTAAAACCTGTAAAAATATTATCACCGCACTTGTGAAAGAATATTACTCACCAGTTGACGTGTATTAGACGCGTGGTGTGATTTGTTTACTTTTGAACATCGGCAAAAATCGAACATTTTCGCTACTTTGAGCTCAATTTCAAGGTACAGTCATCCCTCCGTTTTCGTGTATCTCTGTTTTCGTGTGTTTCAGTTTTCGTGCAGTTTTTTCGTGGAAAATTGACCTCTGTTTTCATGTGATTCCCTCCGTTTTCGTGCTTGGTCCGGAACCTGTCCACCAGTGCCGCACATATACAAAGGCCGTAGGCCACCACCCACGCACCTCCTATGCACATTGTCACGCAGTCTAGCATTGTTTACGCTTTGAGTGAACATCACCCCAGGAGTTTATACAAAACATTTATTAACAATTCATTGTTTTTGGGCCTTGATTATTGTGTGTGACTACTAAATAAGCTACCATGGGCCCAAAGAAAGCTCCTAGTGCCAGTCCTTTGGTAAAGAAAGTGAGAAACACGATGGAGTTTAAGAGTGTAGCAGGCATGCAGGGAGTGTAGCAGGCATGCAGGGAGTGTAGCAGGTATGCAGGGAGTGTAGCAGGTATGCAGGGAGTGTAGCAGGTATGCAGGGAGTGTAGCAGGTATGCAGGGAGTGTAGCAGGCATGCAGGGAGTGTAGCAGGTATGCAGGGAGTGTAGCAGGTATGCAGGGAGTGTAGCAGGTATGCAGGGAGTGTAGCAGGTATGCAGGGAGTGTAGCAGGTATGCAGGGAGTGTAGCAGGTATGCAGGGAGTGTAGCAGGTATGCAGGGAGTGTAGCAGGTATGCAGGGAGTGTAGCATGTATGCAGGGAGTGTAGCATCTATGCAGGGAGTGTAGCATCTATGCAGGGAGTGTAGCATGTATGCAGGGAGTGTAGCATGTATGCAGGGAGTGTAGCAGGTATGTAGGGAGTGTAGCATGTATGCAGGGAGTGTAGCAGATATGGAGTGTAGCAGGTATGCAGTGAGTGTAGCATGTATGCAGGGAGTGTAGCATGTATGCAGGGAGTGTAGCATGTATGCAGGGAGTGTAGCATGTATGCAGGGAGTGTAGCAGGTATGCAGGGAGTGTAGCAGGTATGCAGGGAGTGTAGCAGGTATGCAGGGAGTGTAGCAGGTATGCAGGGAGTGTAGCAGGTATGCAGGGAGTGTAGCAGGTATGCAGGGAGTGTAGCAGGTATGCAGGGAGTGTAGCAGGTATGCAGGGAGTGTAGCAGGTATGCAGGGAGTGTAGCAGGCAGGGAGGGAGTGTAGCAGGCAGGGAGGGAGTGTAGCAGACAGGGAGGGAGTGTAGCAGACAGGGAGGGAGTGTAGCAGGCATGCAGGGAAGTGGCCCCGGATAAGGACTTGGTACCTAAATTCCTTATGGAAGGGGATTTCCCTTCCAAAAAATAGGGTCTCTTCCCTCTCCCCTCCTCCCTCTCTTCCATCCAGCAACATCAGTCTTCAATAAAGGTAAGTGCCACATTCATTTCATTCATTTGTGCATGTAAATCTATCTTTAACCCTTAACCCTTAAACGGTCCACACGTATATTTACGTTAGCACTGCTACTGCCCCAAACATATTTTTACGTTTTATTTTTCCTGCCTCCAAATTTGGCACGATTGGCCTGAGATGCCTTGTCAGCATAGAATGGGTCTTAACACTCGGTGTGCGACATATTAAAAAAATCTGGGACCACTTAGTACCTTGTGGGAGCACCAGTTAAATTGAGGGCCAGCTAGAGCAAACACTGCGGCATACACTATAGATTCACTGATGTCATGTCCTATTAACACTCCCCTGAAGTGGAAAGTGATGTCAGCAGGCTGGCAGGCCAGCTGGCTGCCTGCCTGCATGGGGACCTGGCTAGCAAACAGCTGGTTGGCCACCTGGCTGGCTAGCAGCTGGCTGGTCAGCTGGATACCTGATTGGCTGTCTATCTCTGTCTGTCTGTCTGTATCTATCTGTCTCTATCTCACAGGAACACATACGTAAATACAATTATACATAGTGTAAATTACCTAGGATAACTAAAAAAATCAAGACAAAGTGTTATAATGTGCTTGTAATCTGCGTAATACCAGTTGGTTCTTGAGCTACTCTCTGAGACAAACAGACAGAAAGGAGACGACACACAGACAGATACAGACAGGTTTGCATAACAAATAAAGGGAAGCAATGTAAGCTGTCAAATGTCATCACGGTAATTACTGGACTGATAAGAAGAGATAAGACTAAGGCTCACCCTTCTCTGAAATGTCACCAGAGTCATTAGTGGAGATCAGATGAGATAAGGCAGCAACACAAATCTTTTATTATTATTATTATTATTATTATTATTATTATTATTATTATTATTATTATGCACTATTATTATTATGCACTATTATCATTATTATTATTATTATTATTATTATTATTATTATTATTATTATTATGCACTATTATCATTATTATTATTATTATTATTATTATTATTATTCACTATTATTATTATTATTCACTATCATTATTATTATTATTATTTTTATGCACTATCATTATTATTATTATTTGAGTACAATTTCAGTCCTACTATTAGTGTCAGAACAAGATTAGCTATGAAATCACAAGAACTACTGTAAATTGTGATTATGAGAACATAAAAATTATATAAAATAATAAGTGAAAAAGGTATATCGGCAACGATTCTGCAAGTGGCAGGACTCCTGTTGCTGTCAGGTGAGCATCCAGTGCCAACTTCTCCGCCTCATGTCTCGGTAACTACTGACCCAAATTCTTTTTTTTTTATCCTATAACTTAAAAAAATGTGCTCTTTATTTCTATATAAAAAATTTTTTTTTTTTCAAAGATTCGGGGCACTGCGCAAGGTAACGTAAATATACGTTTGGACCGTTTAAGGGTTAAACTGTCCACACGTAGATATACGTTCACCTGCGTACTGCCCCGAATATTTTGAAAAAAAAAATCATTTTTTTTTAAATGAAGAGCGCATTTTTATAAACAGGATAGGCTAAAAAAAAATTTTAGGGCCGGTACTTACCGAGATATAAGCCCGCCAATTTGGTGTTGGATGCTCACCTGACGGCAACATCAAGTCCTGCCGCTTGCAGAAGTATTGCCGATATACTTTTTTTTCTAGTTTTCATTTTAATTTATATAATTTTTATGTTCTGATAATTACAATTTACAATAGTTCCTGTGATTTCATAGCCAATCTTTGTTCTAACACTAATATTATGTACTGAAATAGTACTCAAATAGTCACAATCACACCAACAGGTGAACATTTTTGCCTACCTTGGTCATTTACGATAGTCTATAAATATATACAAAGTATTTATAGGTCCCAGCAATGTTTTAGACATCCAGGAGTATATATGAAACTCCTTGAAGAATGGTGTTATGACAATTGCCAGATAACTACTGATAAGGCAGTGACATTGATGAATGAATGTGTGCAGGGAACCCTCGCTCTTTCACTCTGTATCTATCTATCTGTGTCTTTCTGTCTGTCTATCTATCTATCTGTCTGTCTGTCTATCTGTCTGTCTGAATCTGTCTGTCTGTATCTGTCTGTCTGTATCTGTTTGTCTGTATCTGTTTGTCTGTATCTGTTTGTCTGTATCTGTTTGTCTGTATCTGTTTGTCTGTATCTGTTTGTCTGTATCTGTTTGTCTGTATCTGTTTGTCTGTATCTGTTTGTCTGTATCTGTTTGTCTGTATCTCTGTCTGTTTCTGTCTAGCTCTGCTTATCTGTCTTTCTGTCTGCCTGTGTGCCTGGAGTATATGAAACTCCTTGAAGAATGGTGTGTTGACAAGTGTCAGATAACTCTTGACAGCCCAGTGACATTTGATAAATGTCAGCAGTGCTGGAGGGAACCCTCCCTTTTTCAATGTCTATCTGTCTGTCTGTGTCTGTCTGTCTCTGTCTATCTGTCTCTGTCTATCTGTCTCTGTCTGTCTGTCTGTCTCTGTCTGTCTGTCTGTCTCTGTCTGTCTGTCTGTCTCTGTCTGTCTGTCTGTCTCTGTCTGTCTCTCTGTCTCTGTCTGTCTGTCTGTCTGTCTCTGTCTATCTGTCTCTGTCTATCTGTCTCTGTCTATCTGTCTCTGTCTATCTGTCTCTGTCTATCTGTCTCTGTCTATCTGTCTCTGTCTATCTGTCTCTGTCTATCTGTCTCTGTCTATCTGTCTCTGTCTATCTGTCTATCTGTCTCTGTCTATCTGTCTCTGTCTATCTGTCTCTGTCTATCTGTCTCTGTCTGTCTGTCTCTGTCTGTCTCTATCTATCTGCCTCTGTCTATCTGCCTCTGTCTATCTGCCTCTGTCTATCTGCCTCTGTCTATCTGCCTCTGTCTATCTGCCTCTGTCTATCTGCCTCTGTCTATCTGCCTCTGTCTATCTGCCTCTGTCTATCTGCCTCTGTCTATCTGCCTCTGTCTATCTGCCTCTGTCTATCTGCCTCTGTCTATCTGCCTCTGTCTATCTGCCTCTGTCTATCTGCCTCTGTCTATCTGCCTCTGTCTATTTGCCTCTGTCTATTTGCCTCTGTCTATTTGCCTCTGTCTATCTGCCTCTGTCTATCTGCCTCTGTCTATCTGCCTCTGTCTATCTGTCTCTGTCTATCTGCCTCTGTCTATCTGCCTCTGTCTATCTGCCTCTGTCTATCTGCCTCTGTCTATCTGTCTCTGTCTATCTGTCTCTGTCTATCTGTCTGTCTGTCTGCCTGTATCTGTCTGTCTCTGTCTGTCTGCCTGTATCTGTCTGTCTGTTTGTCAAGCTCTGCTTATTTCTGTCTAACTCTACTTATCTGTCTTTCTGTATGCCTGTGTGTGTGTGTTTTTCCGTCTGCTTGTCTCAGTTTCAGAGTGCGACTCATAAGCCAACAGGTACAGTGGTACCCCGACTTACGATATTTTTTCATTCCAGAATGCTGTTCAAGTGCCATTACCAAACGAATTTATCTCCATAAGAAATGATGTAAAATAGACTAGTCCTTTTAGACCCCCAAAATTACATTTACAAAAGCATTTAAAAAAATAAACTTACATAAAAGGGTGAGTTTGGGAACCATCGTAAGTCGGGGTACCACTGTATTATACACGATGCAGAAGTGAAGATGCGTATTACTTGCCAGTCATGCTTATTATGCCTTATCTCTACAAGTATTGTATAGCACTTTGACTGGAATTTTTGGGTTATCCTAGGTAATTTACACTATGTATAATAACTGTACTTATGTGTACATGAGAGAGAGAGAGAGAAGAGAGAGAGAGAGAGAGAGAGAGAGAGAGAGAGAGAGAGAGAGAGATAGGACATATAGATATAGACAGACAAAGATGTAGACAGACAAAGATATAGACAAAGATATACAGAAAAAGATATAGACAGACAAAGATATAGACAGATAGAGAGACAGCCAGAGACAGCCATAGCCAGCAAGCCTGCCGAATACATAAGTACATAAGAAAGAAGGAACACTGCAGCAGGCCTACTGGCCCATGCTTAGACCAATGACCCACCTAGTCAGGTCACATCCTCTGAAGGAAGGAACATGGCATCAGACCTAGTAGCACAAGCTAGTCAGGTCCAACTCACACCCACCCACAGCCACTCATGTATTTATCTAACCTATTTTTACTTTCCTCTTATAAGGGGAGTGTTAATGCGACATGACATCAGTGAATCCCTGGTGTTTGCCACAGTATTTGCTCTAGCTGGCACTCAATTGAACTGGTGCTCCCACAAGGTACTAAGTGGTCCCAGATTTTTTTAATACTGCGCAAACTGAGGGCGCAGACCCATTCTCTCATGTCTAGGCGACTCAGGCCTATCGCACTAAATTTGAAGGAATGAAAAATAAAACGTTGATCTACATTCGGGGCAGTACGCACGTGAACGTATATCTAAGTGTGGACAGTTTAAGGGTTAAGGCCCCCCCCCCAAAAAAAAAAAAATTCCAAACTTCTGGGTTTCAGGAACGGATTAATTGAATTTCCATTATTTCTTATGGGGAAAATGATTTCAGTTTTCGTGTGTTTCAGTTTTAGTGCATCCCTCACGAACGGATTAAACACGAAAATGGAGGGATGACTGTACAGTGGACCCTCGCTATTCAAACACTCCAAAACTCACCCTCATTCCAGAATGCTGTTCAAGTGCTGTTACCAAACAAATTTATTCCCATAAGGAATTACAGTAGACCGTCATTTAGCACGAGATCATGTTCCACGTTACGGGTATTGCACGATTGAAGAATTGTGGCACATTATTATCTAACACGACATAAAAATATTACAAGGTTCACGGGAGTGGAAAAATTTTTGAACGCACGGTAGCCCGCGGTGGGTTAAACCATTGAGTCAGTGGGGGTCCTACTGAGGGTGGCTATGAGCCACATCAAGTGTTTAATGCTGATGAGAGAAGTGTTTTCTGGAAGAAAATGCCAACACGAACTTATATCAGTCAGCAAGAGAAAAAAAATGCACCAGGCTTCAAGACAGCAAAGGATCGCTTCACCTTGCTCCTTTTCGGTAATGCATCAGGTGATTTCAAGTGTAAGCCCAATCCTCATGCTTAGAGGAAAAGGGAATTTGTTTTTCCTTCCCGCAAACTGTAAGTTTATTCAGATACACGGGGCCAGGAGCTGAGTCTCGACCCCTGCAACCACAATTAGTAAGTACAGTTACATTAATTATCATACATAGCAGCATATGTGCAGAGAACCTAGGATAACCCAAAAAAAGTCAGACAATGGAAATATGTCACTCTGACTTTTTTGGGTTATCTAGGTTCTCTACACATATGCTGCTATGTATGATAATCTTCGTAACTGTATCTGTGTATACCTAAATAAACTTACTTACAGTTTGCGGGAAGGAAAACCAAATAACCATTCCCATAAGCAGCCTTGTTGTTGTTCAGCAGACACCACCGGCCTTCCCCATCCACCCTGGACCCCACCATCCCAGCATTCGTACGTATTTCATACGCGTCAAAAAAAAGTCCTCTGCTACAAGCCAGCTGTGTTTGTGAAGAATGAGAGAGAGTGAATTGTGTTTTGATCTTTAAATTAATATATCTTGTATCTGCCAAGCAATCAAAGTGTTGCTCAAAGTGGCAAGAAAAGGTATAAGCATTTAAGTCTTAAAATTAACGAAGAAAAAGATATTAGACAAGACATAACCCGTGGCTGTAATGAAGTGTTACTTTGTACACATAAAAAGAGGTAAACATAAGTTTGTGTGACTGACTGACTTACTGAATGACTTACTGACTGACTTGACTTACTGACTTGACTGACTTACTGAATGACTTACTGACTGAATGACTTGACTGACTTACTGACTGAATGACTTGACTGACTTACTGAATGACTTGATTGACTTACTGAATGACTTAAAGTTAGACACTCAGTACAACCATCGACTTCAGTTCCAGAACCTCTACTATCCACCTCAGCCCAGTAGGGCCACAGCATAACTCTCCACTCTCTTCATAATCAATCACAAACACCAGCACCCACAATTTAAGGTAAATACTATTATTTCTGTTACATTTGTAGTCTTAAGCAGTAAAAACAACATAATACATCACGATAATGAACTACAATTACATATTCACTTTTATTTTTGTAAGATCTGTTGGTCTAAAAAAAAATTGTTTGGCTTTTTTGGGACTCCCAGGAACGTAACCCTTTTTTTTCCCATAAGTTCTTTTAATTATATAACACGACATTTTCAGGAACGTAACTATCGTGCTAAATGACGATCTACTGTATGTAAATTAGATTAGTCCATTTCAGACCCCCAAAAATACACTTATAAAAGCACTTACAATAATAAACTTACATAAAAGGGTGAGTTTTGGAGTGTTCGAATAGCGAGGGTCCACTGTACTTGTCATCATAAAACCAATCAAAATCATCTCTATTTCTGTAATATATCTTCCATTCAAGAAAATGAGAATACAGTAGACCCTCATTTAGCACGACTTTATGTTGCGCGTTTTGGGTATTACGCGATTGAAGAATTGCGGCACATTTTTATCTAACACGACGTAAACCTTATATTACGCGATTCACTGGAGGGGAAAAATTTTGAGCGCGCGGTCGCCTGCAGTAGGTTAAACCATCGAGTCGGTGGGGGTCCTACTAAGGGTGGCTATGAGCCACAACAAGTGTTTAATGCTGACGAGACAAGTGTTTTCTGGAAGAAAATGCCAACATGAACTTATATCAGTCAGCAAGAGAAAAGTGCACCAGGCTTCAAGACAGCAAAGGATCGCTTCACCTTGCTCC
>WNWK01044869.1:0-14941 GCA_009830355.1 Cherax destructor | reverse complement strand
CGTAAAATAAATAAATGAAACAGACTCCCTGAAATGTCAAACCAGTCATGCATGAGCCAGTTAAAGAAGGGGCCCAAAAAAGGTACCTAATGAATGGCGACAGAAGGGAGGAGAATTTTTTTTTATTTTTGCTAACAAAATGTATATGTAAATAACTTTTTTTACCTTTTTCCCTAATTCATATACCCTTTATAATATAATAACATATTTTCCTACAATGAAAAAATGTTAAAGTAAAAAAGGACCCCAATGGAAATAAATCACCCTGTTGACTTTTTTGGGGTTTTTTTCCCTATTCTCTACAATATTATGTATGATAATTTTAAAAAATGTATTTGTGTATACCTGAAAAAAACACTTACTTACTTTTCCAGAATGGTTGGTAATATAACTGTGGATAAATCTTTGACTTTTCAAACATTTCTGAATAAGTTGTTCTGAATAATTAATTTTACCCAAATGCAACACAAATGATGCAAGGGGGAAAATTGCCCAGGATGAGCATGGAGGCACGAAAAAGTGGCTGCTCAGGCGGCCAACTAAAAAAAAAACAACAACTTTTTTTCATCTCTCATTTTAAGTGTTTATTAAGGTACGGGTACACATAAATATAGTTACAAAAATTATCATACAAAGCGTATGTAATTCCCAGGAAAACCCAAAAAAAATCAGATAAAGGACTTATTTCCATTATTTCCTTTTTGCAATTACAAACCCACAGCAAAATACTTTTTGATATCTTGTTTCCCCCAATTTGCACAGTTCAAACCCAAAATTCTAATACAACTATTGCTCCATAATACTTAAGCTAGTCATAAGTTTGCCTAAATACCCCAATATAGAATCTATATTATGCCAATATGTCACCTTTAATTAATATATAAACAAATTGCTAATTTTTTTATACTAATTGTTAAATTCTCAATTTTAAATTCCAGTACCTAAATTTTTAAACCTAACCTTACAATCTGTATATCCATTGTAAGCTATTGAGTAAGACCATCATAAGACTGTAAAAGTAGGCATACCTAGGCATATTGGCCATCTTGTAATATCAACTTTTTTTATAACATAAGTACCCCCACCTTGTATTACATGAAATAAAGGATTTGAATTTGAATTTGAATTTGAATTGTACAATGTGTGTTCGCCACATACTGAGAAGCAAGGGTGCAGACAGTGGGAGCTGACAGTGGCCCTTACAGACCCAACAAGACGCTCAGCAGTACTTTACTCTAACATCAGTGAGTTTTACATCTGTGTATCTTTATAATGCACAGTATTCTTATTCCCTGTAAATTGAAGAAGACATACCACCTTCTTGTAGACTATGCGATTAGTAAAGAATAGGCTTTTTGAGGTTATCCTTGGTAATTTGCATATATGTTAAAGTTTGTATTACCTATTACCTTTGTACTACCTAAAGTCATACCTCAGCAACAGAAGCCATTATGTGAACACAAATGGAGCTAACGCTTCCCCACAAATAATTACAGTTGGTGTCCCTCAGGGAAGTGTCCTTGGCCCAGTCCTCTTTCTCATTTACATAAACGACCTACCAAATGCATCCCAACTCCTCAAACCCATACTATTTGCAGATGACACTACATACGTCTCCTCTCACCCAAGCCCAGTTATACTAGCCAGCACTGTAAATGCTGAATTACAGAAAATATCTACTTGGATGATGACAAACAAGCTTAGTTTAGTTTGATATCTTTATTATGCACCCCATACCCATCCTGTGGGCAGTAGTCAAAAGATTACAGAGGTACATAATGGGTCCAGGGACTGGACCCCTAATTCTCAATATTGACAAAACCTATTTCATTCAATTTGGGAACAGAGCTACACATGCTCCACTTAACATAATGATAAACGGATCACCTGTCACAAAACTTAGAGGAAAATTCTCGGAATCTACGTTGACAATAACCTCAAATTTCAGATACATATACAACAAATTTCCGAGAAAATCTCCAAGACTGTAGGCATACTATTGTAGATACGGTACTATGTTCCACAATCCGCTCTCCTTGCCCTATATCACTCACTCATTTACCCCTATCTCACCTATGGAATCTGTGCATGGGGCTCAACAATAATAAATAATCTCAGACCTTTAATAACCCAACAAAAGGCTGCAGTTAGAATGATGATAAATTCCCACTCTAGACAGCATACTCCACCAATATTCAAAGTCTAAACCTACTCACCGTACAAGACATCCATACTTTTTATTGTGCCTACTACATACATAGAACACTAAACGTAAATATAAACCCTCCACTCAAACTTCTCCTTACGAACCTTAACAGGACACACGACCATAACACAAGACACAGATCACTCTTTGATGTTCCCCGAGTCCATCTCACACTATGTAAAAGCTCAATGCACATAAAAGGCCCTAAAATCTGGCATTCATTACCTGTGAATACCAAAGAAACCCTGTCTGTACATCAATTCAAGACTCTTCTTAAAAACCACTTACTCGCCCAAAACTAAATATATAGTGCTTAACCTTACCTACAAAGCTAAATAGATAGTACTTAACCTTACCTACAAAAGTAAATACATAGTACTTAACCTTACCTACAAAACTAAATACACAGTATATAACCTTACCTACAAAGTTAATAAATCACTTTCCACTGCCTCAAAACATCATTACTCACTGTGTTACTCCCCTAGCCCCAGAACCCCATAAATAAATGCCCACAGAACAATGAATTCTCATGTTTAATCAAATTCAAATGCTGAATAACTTGTACAGTATTTCATAAATGTATCTGATTTGACAAATTGTAATACAGTGGACCCCCGTTGTTTGTCCTGCTCCAAACTCGCCCTTTTATGTAAGTGTATTTTTTTAAATGCTTTTGTAAGTGTATTTTTGGGGGTCTAAAAGGTCTAGTCTACTTTACATTATTCCTTATGGGAATAAATTCATTTGGTAATGGCACTTGAACAGCATTCTGGAACGAAAAAATCACGAAAACCGGGGGTCCACTGTACTACATATAGTAAATTAATTATTTTGTTATATTATAAAACTGTAATGCTTCAAAATTGTAATGTTCAAATTTCATTGATTAAATACTCAACTGTTTACTGTAAATCTTATCATTTAATCTGTTATAGACTAAGTAATCTTAAGTTAATTTTAACTTTGCCCATAATGCTCTGCATACAAGGGGCTTTTGGCATGTACACCCCACGACTAAAATACCTTGTACAACTTTGTATCATGTCCAAATAAGCTATTCTATAATTGTACTTATGATGTGTACCTGTACCTATACCTGGAGGGGGTTTCGAGTGTCTGTCCAGCACCTTCTTGAAAGACAGCCAGGGGTCTATTGGTAATCCCCCTTATGTATGCTGGGAGGCAGTTGAACAGTCTTGGGCAGTGGACACCATTCGAACACTCCAAAACTCACCCTTGTATGTAAGTGTATTTTTTTAAATGCTTTTATAAGTGTATTTTTGGGGGTCTGACATGGACTACTCTAATTTACATCATTCCTTATGGGAATAAATTCGTTTGGTAACAGCACTTGAACAGCATTCTGGAATGAGGGTGAGTTTTGGAGTGTTCGAATGGCGGGGGTCCACTGTACTTGCATAATTGTATGATTCCCGAGGTGCTCGTTAGGCGGGGGTCCACTGTACTACAGTACACACACATTACATAATTATAATAAATAATAGTAATGTTTATTTCCTTGCAAAGCTTACAATGAATGGTTTACTAATAAAATATTAATTACAAGGAAGGCCTCTAGCATGCCTAGGCATTTTGGGCAGACTAATCCTAATTCTTACTCTATATTGACACCTTAAAATATTTTCATCCTTAGCTTATAGTGAGTAGTGAATATATTTGTATTGTAGAAAGTCTGAATAAACGAATAATGGGTATAATTGAAAACCTTTACATTAGCGAAATGCTGCAAAGTGAAGTGATGTGCAGCAGGGCCATTGTTTATGTGAAAACTATTTGTAAGAGAGAAAGAGGTATTATCAGAGAATGACAGTGACAGTGTGATATACGATATTCAGATACATATTCAAGCTTCTTATGTTTTAATGATGTGAAATTGTAATAATGAGATTGCAAACAAATCATTGAATGGGTGGACCACAAACCCATGACCTGGCAGTTTTAAGACTGTCTTGCTATAATATATGTAATAAAGCCTCTTTAAGGGGGCTCCTTGATGCGGTAAAGAGGCTATCGGTCTGAGGAATTGGACCTTTTGGTCTTCTTCCTCAGACCAAACCTAATTACCCCCCAATCCCCCCTCCCCTTTCCCATCTTCCCTTTTCCCTTTCCTCCTCCTCCTCCTCCTCATCCCTCCCTTATTTCCTTCCCATTTTTACCCTGGGAGCTTCTCTCCACAGGCATTCTAGTTCCTAGGTAGGGGGAAGGGTACCGTGGTCCAATCCCATTCCGTTGAGGTTCTTGGCGGTGGTGTAGTTTGCTGTGGAATCTGGATCGCCTGAGGATGTCCCGATCCCTCTCCGGTCTCCCGAGGGGTGGCCTTGGGTATCTTTCGGGCGACGGGTGTATCTCTGGAGGCCACCTTTCGGATTCCGGGGGTGGTGGCCGAAGGTGGTATGCTTTGTGGCGGATATCCGGCCGCCCTCTCTTTTGTCCGCCGAGGTGGCTCGGTGGATGTGAGGTTGCTATCCTGGATTGCTGGTTTACTGGCATGAAGGGTAGGGTATGGCACGGGTTCCATGCAGCATCTGCACTACTTGCAGTGTTGAGGTCCTCTTGGGTGCGGAGGGGTTTACGCCCCTTTCAGTCCTCCTAGGGGCTATTCCTCCACGTTCCCCCTTTTTTAATTCTTTTTTATTTTTATTTTCTTTCTTTTTTTCTTAAAAACAAAAGAAAGAAGTAACTACCCATGGATGCCCTAATCTGTGAACCTACCCCGGGCCCCTTGATACCGCACCTAGTTCTGACCCTACCTCGTTAATGGACAACTCTTCAGACAACCCTAATACCCCTGTACCTCTTGCTGGTGCCGGTTCGTCACCTGCTTCAGGTACCGGGGATCCGACTGGCCCTTTCGATACGTCTGACCTTCGCTATTCTCTGACCTTGATTCCGGCTTCTCCCTTAACGGTGCAGCAATTTTCGAATTGCCCGCCCGTCACACGTCGGACCACCCCGGTCCCGCACACAAACGACCACAACCCTTACATGACGATTCGACACTTCCTTCTCGTCCATCTCAGAAACGACCAGCTCGTCACGCACTCCCCTTAAGCTCTTTGTTTCACACTACTCAATGGACAAAGTTTTTTACTCTAAGACCGACTTCTCCTAATACCTATCTTTCAGACCATAGTATTGGTAAGGCTCTGCTACGCCATGTTGGTAAAGATATCTCATTTCACGCTCTCAAGAGCGGCACTCGCATCATCACGGTCCAGAATGCTGGCCAAGCTCGTGATCTTTCTCTTCTTACGACCATAGATACTGTTCCTATCACTATTGACAAGCATCATTCTCTCAATTCTTGTAGTGGTTCTGTCATTTTACCCCATACCATTGTCCAACGGAATTTCCAGACATGTGGTGATGACATTTTGGAGCAGCTTGAGCTCCAAGAACTCCCTATCCTTAAAGTTGACACTTTTGTCCTCCCTGCCAATAAGCGAAGACGTTATCCTTGCAATATAGCTCATTTAACATTTGACTGCCGTGAACTACCACCTTCGGTTTACACATTGCAGGTCAACGTTTACAAGTTCGAAAGGTGACCCCTACACCACAACAGTGTAGAAACTGCTGGCGTTTTGGTCATCCAGCGAAATATTGCAGGTCCATGGGCGAATGCCCAGTCTGTGGTGCCGATGACCATGCCAGTCCTTCTTGTACTCTACCTCCCTCTTGCCTTAACTGTCATGAGGCACAGCCATCGTACTCTCACCGTTGTCAGGTTTACCTGAATGAGCGGGAAATCCATTGTCTCAAAGAGGCGGAAGGCTTTTTATATGCTATGGCCGTCTCTCATCTACGCCTACAAGGGAGACTTCCCCGTATTTCCTATTCTCGCATTGCTAAACTTCGCCCCACTTCTGGGGTCCCAACTTCCTCGACTTCCTCTGTGGTTACAACATCCTCAGTCACTCCTGTCTCGAATCCTTTTGATGTTCTTGGCTCCGACGTCCCTACATCGGCATCCCATACTGTCCACACTCCTTCCTCTACTCACTCGCACAGTTCTGAGTCTACAAGTCCTCGTCCTTCGCCTAAACCTCAGCGCCCCCCTTCTTCTCATAAGTCCGGCAAAAAATCCCTATTGCCGGGTTCTTTGCCTCCGACTAGTTCTGTAACGTGTGTGGAGGTTCATCCTCCTCCTCGTTCACTATCTTCATCCCCTGTCCCCTCCCAAGCCCCTTCGACAGTTTCCTCTTCCATCTCCTCACCTCCTACTTTAGTACAGTCTATAGACTCCCCGATAGTTGCTCCCTCTCCTCCCATTTCTAATGTAGTCCCACATTCTGCATCTTTGTCTTCCGAAAATCTGGAAGCTATCGCAGAATTTATTGCAGAGTCTGGAACGTTGATGGACACCGCTCCACCTCCGGTTCCTCCTCCTCTCTCTTCGTCTACACCCCTCCTTCCTTCACAGTGTCCCACTCCTTCTCTGATTACGAGTCTCCCGCTGCCTCCACATGTGGACTTTTCTAACCCTAGTCCATAGATACCTCTAACCTCGACTTCTATCTTTCTCTCTATAAATCATGGCTTATTTGCCTTTGCCAATAACCACTCGGTTATCGCCATCTTTTTCGATCTTGAGAAGGCTTATGACACAACTTGGAAGTATAATATCTTGACCCAGGCCCACTCCTTAGGCCTCCGAGGCAATCTACCATCGCTACTGCTGCTGCCATCGCTACTGCTGTTGCCGTCGCTGCTGCTGTTGCCGTCGCTGCTGCTGTTGCCGTCGCTGCTGCTGTTGCCATCGCTGCTGTTTCTTAACTGAAAGACATTTCCGTGTCCGGGTTAGTAATGAGCTTTCCCCGGACTTTGTCCAAGCTGAAGGTGTCCCCCAGGGATGTGTTCTGAGCACAACACTATTTCTCCTTGCTATAAATAATCTGGCATCAGTTCTCCCATCCAGCATTTGGTCATCGCTTTATGTGGATGACTTTGCTATAGCTTGTGCGGGTGCTGACTGTCACCTCATTGCAGTTTCCCTCCAGCATGCCGTCAACCGAGTTTCCGATTGGGCCACCTCTCACGAGTTTAAATTTTCTAGTAGCAAAACTCATCAAATTACGTTTACTAGACGTTCAGTGGTCTCTGATCATCCGTTGTACCTATACGGCTCGCGTATCCCAGAACGTGATATAGTCAGGTTTCTCGGCCTCCTGTTTGACCGTCGATTGTCCTGGAAACCTCACATTACCTCTCTGAAGGCAACTGTCATAGCCGGCTGAACCTCCTAAAAACCCTCGCACATCTTTTGTGGGGGCTGATCGTAGAACTCTCCTTCGTCTACATTCAGCCCTAATTTTATCAAAGCTCGATTATGGTGACCAGATATATTCGGCGGCCTCGCCTGCTACTCTTTCCATCCTTAATCCCGTCCATCACCAGGGATTACGCTTATGCCTTGGTGCATTTCGTTCTTCCCCGGTTGAGAGCCTCTATGTAGAAGCGAACATTCCATCCTTATCCGATCGTCGTGATGCACATTGCATTCGCTATTATGTTCGCTCTCATGACCTCCGCAATCCTTCCATGTATAGGATTGTTACAGATGTTAGTAGACGCTCTTTATTTGTTCGTCGCTAATGCTTACTTCGTCCCTTTTCTCTTCGTCTACATTCACTCCTGTCTTCCCTTCAGCTACCACCTCTATATGTTCATGTGTCATCTCCCTTTCCCCTATCCCCTTGGGAAGTTCCTGCTGTCCATGTCTGTTCTATTCTTCTACCTTGTGCGAAAACCCGCCTACCTACGGCGGCTTCTCGCTCTTTTTTTCTAGACCACTTCCGTTCTCATTCCCATGCCATCGCAGTGTACACCGATGGTTCAAAGTCGTCTGATGGCGTCGGATTCGCAGCAGTGTTTCCGGACAGCATCGTACGAGGGCATCTATTACCCTCGGCTAGTATATTTACGGCTGAATTTTATGCTATTCTTGTGGCACTTATCCGTATTGCATCTATGCCTGTATCACCATTTGTGGTCGTTTCAAACTCCCTTAGTGCTTTACAGGCTATCCATAAAATTGATACACCTCACCCCCTAGTTCTTCGTATCCAACTTTGGTTACGCCATATCTCTAGCAAGCACAAAGATATTGTTTTTTCTTGGGTCCATGGTCATGTTGACGTACAGGGCAATGAACAGGCAGACACTGCTGCACGGTCAGTTTCATATAGAGGTGTTCCTTTTACGGACTATTTTGCGGTCATTGCTACCCACCTTCGCACCTGTTGGCAACAACGCTGGTCTGACCTGCTAAATAACAAACTTCATTCTATTAAACCGAGTATAGGTTTCTGGCCTTCTTCTTGTCACCAATGTCGAGGTTGGGAGACTACACTCTCCCGTCTTCGCATTGGCCACACTCGTCTTACGCACGGGTATCTCATGGAGAGGCTCCCTGCCCCTCTCTGTGAGCATTGTCAGGTTCCAGTGTCTGTTCAACATATTCTGTTGGACTGTCCACTTTATCAATGAGCATGCAGAATTTACCTCCAACGGCGTCTTCGCTCTGCGGCCCTTTCTTTACCTTCCCTTCTTGCTGATGGACCCTCCTTTAATCCTGACTCTCTCGTTGACTTTTTGACAGAAACTGACTTACTACACAAACTCTGAAAATTATACCTCTAGCACCTCCCTCAGTCCCTTCTACCTCGATCTCTTGCTACCCTCTATCCCTGCACTATCCACTGTCCTGCTGCACTCCATACCCTACTAATCATCCATCTCCCGCATACAATCCATTCTCCCTGCATCCTGTCCTGCCTCGCCGCGCTGTATAACCCTTGTGGTTTAGCGCTTCTTTTGATTATAATAATATGTAATAATAATATATAATAAAGCTCTTCTACCTCGGATAAAATCTGGCACTAGGCTAAAAACATCAGCAATTTTTTAAAGTTCTTTAGGTAGAAAGTGCATAATAGGATTTACAAAACATTAATATTTCTGGTTTAATCATTAAGTACTTCTCTTAGTTATTAGTCCATTAATTATATAGTGTTCTTCCTATTAAAATTCAAGTTTTTGCTTGCACTTATTTAAACTGTAGTAATTTAAAATTTGTTCATTAAAGATTTTTCTTTCAGAAACTACAGATGGCTAGGAGCAGTTTTCAAGGAGTACCAAATTTAGAAGCTTATGCATGTCAAGTTTGGCTAACCTATCTATGATTTGCTCGCCCGCAGTCAAAATGGAAGAGGCACAAACTGTAGTTATTCAGGTAAACAATGCCGATTGGGATCAACAAACAATGCCAAATTTTGAGCACCTTCAAGTAACTAATTTGGCCACAATAGAGTGTGGTGCTGTACAAGAGGTATCTAACATCGGTGAAGTTGTTACTGAAGAATCGACCCCAGCTGAGCCCCATCAGGAACTAGTGAAATTGGATTTTAAAAACTAGAGACTACAGAGGGTACAGAAAATGAAGCATCATTTATGCAATATGAGTGTCCTTATTGTTATTTGAAATGTAAAACTAAATTGTCTTTTAATTCTCATCTTAGGCTTCACACTGTAGAAAAGTCATTCATTTGTGAAATATGTGGAGACTGCTTTAAGACCAAGGCAGCAACAGACAGGCATATACGACTACATTATCATAAGAAAGAATATTTCTGTGGAATGTGTGGCTCTGAGTTTGCTACTAAATTTTCATGTACTAAACACATGAAGAGCTCTCACAGAGTCCCATCCAATGACATAAATATTTTTAGGTTGAAAGAGGAAGTGTTAGATGGAGGGGAAAATGTTCTCCTTATCAAAGTGTTTAGGAATGGAGAGACATATAAAAGGAGGTTCAGATTCATTAAAGAGATTTAAGTGAGATAATGATTCAGACAAAATAATTTGTTCAGTTTTCTGTTGTATATTGTTGAGCTAAAAGGTAATTTGAAGGAAAATATCTTGTAATGAAATTCTTTATAAAAAAAATCAAATGTTTTCTTATACCCTTATGATTATGCCAGCCATGTCCTTAGTTCTGATTGTACATCAATGTTAGCATTATTTACATGCTTTTAGCTCATTGTTTTTATAACTCAACTAATTCAAATTAAAATAATTAAAAATACAATACAATACAAGGTTATGAGAGTAGCAAAAGTCTAGGCGATGAAAGACTGGATTTCAGATTGGAGGGAGGGAGTATGGAGAAAGTAAATACAGTGGAACCTTGGCACTCTAATTGGTTCCAGAAGGATGTTTGAGTGCCGATCTGTTCGAGTACAGAACAAATTTTTCCCAACCAATTTTCTTTTTGGTTGGCTGTTATCACTAACCCTCTTAGGACTCATGGTGACTTATTTATACAAATATAAAAACGCCAAAAATGCGAAGAAACATTAAATAGTTTACAGCGAAGTTCTGGCAGGTCATGTTTGTTTGGTCGAGTGCCGAGCAAATGGTTGACTACCGAGCTATTTGTTTACCGAACAAAGAGTTCAAATACTGAATTGTTTGAGTACCAGGTTCTACTGTATGTTTGGATATTTGGAAATGGACATGTCGGAAGATTGTCTGTAAAAGACTAGATGAACCATAAAATAGGCAAGGAGAAAAAAGTGGGTGGTGCATTGAGGCATCTGTGAAGACAAAGAACTTTATCCATGAAGGCAACAGGAGGAATGTACCAGAGTACATATAGTGGTACCAGGACTGCTATATGGGTGTGAAGCAAGGGAGGAAGGGAAGGGGTCATTCCAGTTAGGGCTGGAGGGAGGGTAAAGGAGGTTTTCAGGGCTAGGGCCTTTAAACATTCAACAGCTTGTGTGAGTGTTCTCAGAATGAGAAGAGAGGAGTGGTTTTTATGAATTGATGTGCTATTGGAGTGTGAGGAAGGTAACATTTATGAAGGAATTCAGGGAAATCAGATAACTGAACTTGAGTTCTGGTGATGGTTAGAACAGTACAATACAGCCTCTCCTCACTTAGTGACATGCTCATTTACCGACGCCTCGGACTTATGACAGGCTCTCTGACCAGTATTCATACCTAAATACTGTAATGTATATTAGCGCTGATTTCCTCTATTCTGTTTATTTCAATACACAGTATACTACTGTATAAACATTTAAAAATATACCAGAAATGTTATAAATGGTGCAAAGGTGACATTAAAACAATATCGAAGATGGTTGACACAAACTCACTACCATTATACTATATAGTATGCTCCTCACTTAACGATGAATTGTCTCAGGAACGGAACTCCGTTGTTAAGTAAGGAAATTGAGTTTGTAACATCATCTGAACTATGATGTCAGCACTCTTTGGCAAGACTGATTGAGTGAATGTGTTTCCTCCATTTTTTTTTTGTGTACATGTGTGTATGTGTACTCACCTATTTGTGGTTGCAGGGGTCGAGTCATAGCTCCTGGCCCCCGCCTCTTCACTGATCGCTACTAGGTCCTCTTTCTTCCTCCTCCATGAGCTTTATCAAACCTCTCCAGGTAGACTCCAGGTTCCTGCCTCCACTACATCACTTTCCAGACTATTCCACTTCCTGACAACTCTGTGACTGAAGAAATACTTCCTAACATCCCTCTGACTCATCTTGAGTCTTCAACTTCCAATTGTGACCCCTTGTTTCTGTTCCCATCTCTGGAACATCTTGTCTCTGTCCACCTTGTCAATTCGTTGCAGTATTTTATATGTCGTTATCATGTCTCCTCCCCTAACCCTCCTGTCCTCCAGTGTCGTCAGGCCAATTTCCCTTAACCTTTCTTCGTAGGACATTCCCCTTAGCCCTGGGATTAGTCTTGTTGCAAATCTTTGCACTTTCTCTAACTTTGCTTGACATGTGTGGAAGGCAGTTATTGATCTTGGTTGGATACATTCGGTGTCTTTTAAAATGAAAGGGTAAGTCCTAAATTAAAATACACAATTTTTTTCAAAGCCCATATTACTAGTATGAGCAACATTTTGGCATTATTCCCAAAATCTGGCTTAATATTAATGTAGTTTATATACAGAATATATCTTTGGACTATAAAATATTTAAACACTGTTGATAATTGTGATTTGGGGAGTTTTGGGTTTCTCCAGTTGCATTAATTTGGCAGTCTAGTGACATCTAAATTGTTGTATCTGGGCACCTCTGCAAAGGCAGTGATTATGCATGAATGATGGTGAAAGTGTTGAATGATGGCGAATTTATTTTTTGGGTCACCCTGCCTTGGTGTGAGATGGACGTGTTAAAAAAAATGCTTAAAAATTATTTCAGTAAATGTGGTGGTAATTCTTATCAATAGGTGTCTAAATTAAGCTACACAATGATATTCTTGGAGTCTTGTGGTGTCTTCGATGGAGGACACTGTCATGGCAATTCGGGTGTCATCTGCAAAAGAAGACATGTTGCTATGGCCCCTTGTCTGTCAGATATGAGGATGAGGAATAGGATGGGAGCAAATACTGTGGCTTTTGAAACAGAGATTTATTATATTTTATAGTCAATTTACATAAAACTAGTAAGACTAATAAAGAACATTTGCACAAATGAGTACTAACCAGCAATTGTAGTACTGACCAGAGGATAATGAAGTTTCAGTTAATCATTGACTTGTAATGGTGCAGTGCATACCTAAACATCACCAAAGTTTCATATCCATTTTATGGGTTAGTTGTGAATTGTGCCACCCACAGAATAATGGCTCACTTTAAACAAAGTCTTCTTTGATTGCAGTGGAGACATTACATATATGAAATGTGTTTGACTTTTTACATAATATATTTTTATGAACATTGGAGGAGAGAGTATGGAGGAGGTGAATGTATTCAGATATTTGGGAGTGGACATGTCAGCAGATGGGTCTATGAAGGATGAGGTGAATCATAGAATTGATGAGGGGAAAGGGTGAGTGGAGCACTCGGAGTCTGTGGAGACAAAGAACTTTGTCCATGGAAGTAAAGAGGAATGTATGAGAGTATAGTTATACCAACACTTATATGGGTGTAAGCATGGGTGATGAATGTTGCAATGAGGAGAAGGCTGGAGGCAGTGGAGATGTCATGTCTGAGGTTAATGTGTGGTGTGAATATAATGCAGAGAATTCGGAGTTTGGAAATTAGGAGGAGGTGCAGGATTACCAAAACTATTATCCAGAGAGCTGAGGAGGGGTTGTTGAGGTGGTTCGGACATGTAGAGAGAATGGAACGAGACAGAATGACTTCGAGTGTATAAATCTGTAGTGGAGGGAAGGGGGGTGGGGTCGGCCTAGGAAAGGTTGGAGGAGGGGTAAGGAGGTTTTGTGTGCGAGGGCTTGGACTTCCAGCAAGCATGTGTGAGCGTATTTGATAGGAGTGAATGGAGACAAATGGTTTTAATACTTGACGTGCTGTTGGAGTGTGAGCAAAGTAACATTTATGAAGGGATTCAGGAAACCGACAGGCCAGACTTGAGTCCTGGAGATGGGAAGTACAGTGTCTGCACTCTGAAGGAGGGTGTTAATGTTGCAGTTTTATAACTGTAGTGTAAAGCACCCTCTGGCAAGACAGTGATGGAGTGAATGATGATGAAAGTTTTTCTTTTCGGGCCACCCTGCCTTGGTGGGAATCGGCCTATGTGTTAATAAAAAAATAATATTTTTATATGTTCATATCACTATAATATCACTAGTTACCATATTTCATGGCTTATAAGACTTGTTTTAGTTTCAATGGCTCGGCATCGGACGTAACTGGGAGAGCTACAGCCCACCCAACACCCCAAACTTATAGCTCCCGTCACTAACCTTCAGTTTATAAGACGCAGGGTGGTTTTTGAGACGTTTATGGAAAAATGCGTCTAATAAGCTGCAAAATACGGTAAATAATGGTTACATTAATTGTATAATGATTGCATTTGTATGGTACTAAACAAAATCACTTTGTTAAATCTGAAAAAAATATGTAACATATAATCAATAACAATAGTACAGTGGACCCCCAGCTAAGAACAAAATTCATTCCAGAAGCCTGCTCCAATGCCATTACGAGCAATTTACTTCCTTAAGAAATAATGTCCGTAGGTTAGTCTATTTCAGACCCCCAAAAATACACTTCCACAAGCACTTACAATATTATACTTACATAATTGAATCATTTCCAGGGTGTTTGTTAGCCGGGGGTCCACACTGTCTTATGAACTAGAATATGTTCATATTAATTTATTAATATTTGTGTGGAATGTATGTACAGTAGAAGAAATAAAAATTTTGAAGTAGCATTTATTTCAGATCAAGTTTCACCTTGCAGGGGGTTCATCAGTTGTGATTAATGGTTGTAATGCTGAATCCCTTCATAAATTTAGCCTTGCTCCCCTAACAGCACATCAAGCTTAAAAACATGTCTTAATTACATCGATTCAACATGCTCACATAAGCCTGCTGGATGTTCAACCCTACACTCAAAATCTCCTTTACCCTCTCCCTCCAGCCTTTCCTGGAACAACCCCTACCCCTCCCTTCCCTCCCCCCTCAGATTTATATACAGTGGACCCCCGCCAACGGCAAAATTCATTCCCGAAGCCTGCTCAAGTGCATTACCGAAGAATTTACTTCCTTAAGAAATAATGTCCCTAGGTTAGTCTATTTCAGACCCCCAAAAATACACTTCCACAAGCACTTACAATATTATACTACATAATTTTACATAATTGGTAGTCAGCAACCACCCAGGGAGGTACTCCGTCCTGGCAAGTGAGTGTAAAAAAGAAAGCCT
>WNWK01044868.1:0-14941 GCA_009830355.1 Cherax destructor | reverse complement strand
TAAGATATCCCCTTTTCTGACAGTTTAAAACAAGTCGAGGTACCACTGTATATAGAGGAGAGAACCAGAGCCAGGCCAGCCAGTAACATGTATTAAAGGTTGCAGAATCCAGATGAAAATTGGAAAGGGGTTTATTTAGGGACAGGTACATACAAGTACATTATCAACAAAGTGTAAATTACCAGGGTAACCCAAAAAAAACCCGACAAGTAACACACATTTTTGCCAAGTTTCATCTTTCCACTTTTGCAGATGTGACAATTCTACATGTGTAATCCCGTTCAAAAGTCTAGCTGACTATCGGCCATGAGCCCCTGAGACAGAGACAGGCCAGCCAGCCAGCCACCCAGCTGGCCAGTCACCCAGCCAACCAACCAGCTAGCAGGCCAGCTGGCCAGCCAGCCAGCCGGCCAACCAGCCAAACACGCCAGTCAAAATCAATCAGTTTATTCAGATAAACATACAGTAGGGCCCTTTATGGGTTTCACCTTACGGTGTTCCCTAATAAGACATTTTAAATTATGACCAAAATCGCTATATGGCTCCCCCACCGACTTTCAATAAGGTCACCCCGCCCCCCCGGTTTGTTTACATTCTCCGAGGCACCTTTCTTTAAAGTCTGGCTTTTCCAAAAACGTATTTTTAAAAATTTCCCGGGTTTTTATACAAACAGAGGGGGCCCCCCCTTTTGCGGCAGGTTAGGTTCCAAGCTGCCGCCAAAAAACGAACATCGCCGGAAAGCAGAAAGCCATTTTTTCCACTTATAAATGCATATAAATGCCAGATAACAAGTATACACAAACATATATTAACCCCTTAACTGTCCAAATGTAGATCTATGTTAGTACCGCTAGCGCTCCAAACGTAGATCTATATTTTATTTTTCCTGCCTCCAAATTTGGCACGACTGGCCTGAGATGCCTGGTCAGTATAGAATGGGTCTTAACACTCAGTGTGCACAGTATTAAAAAAATCTTAGTACCTTGTGGGAGCACCAGTTCAATTGAGCACCAGCTAGAGCAAATAGCATGGCAAACACCAGGGATTCACTGATGTCATGTCGTATTAACACTTCCCTTTTAAGAGGAAAGTGATGTTGATCCAAAGTTTAGTGGCTTTGAGATGGATGTGGCCACAAGTGATCGAGGAAATATCAAAAACCTTAATAATAACCCATGTGCAACATCCTTTCATTATTGATACCACTGGTAGTGTCATCCTGCCAGAATGTCCTATAACCTATGCCCTAAGTAAAGAGAAACGATTCTGGAACGTGTAATACGTATATTCGTCAAGCTGGCTGGCCAGCTGGGTGGGTGGGTGACTTTGGCTCTCTCTCCATCTCTATCTGTCTGTCTGTCTCTGTCTGACTCTGTATGTCTCTGTCTCTCTCACAGGTACACATAAGTACAGTTATCATACATAATGTAAATTACCTAGGATAACCCAAAAAATCTAGTGCTATACACTGTGCTTGTAGATATAAGGCATAATAAGCATGACTGGCAAGTAATACGCATGTTCACTTATCAGGAATCAGACGTGACTGCATTGTGTGTAATAACTGTTGGTTCATAAGCCGCTCTATGAGACAGAGACAAGCAGACAGAAAGACAGAGACAGGCAGACAGAAAGACAGACACACACAGGCAGACAGAAAGACAGACACACACAGGGAGACAGAAAAACACACACACACAGGCAGACAGACAGACAGATAGGCAGACAGATCTAGACAGACATATTTATGTGGAACAGTGAAAACAAACTAAGCCAGGGGTTCCTTGCAGCAATGCATGATCATCAAGTGTCAAACCACTGCTGGAGTGTCAGCAGTTTAGTGACACTCAGTCTTACACCATGCTTCAAGGAGTTTCATATAAACTCCAGCATGTCTAAAACATTGCTGGGACCTATAAATACTTTGCATACATTTCTAGACAATAGTAAATGACCAAGGCAGGTGAAAATGTTCACCTGTCAGTGTGTTTGTGACTTTTTGAGTACAATTTCAGTACCTAATATTAGTGTCAGAACAAAGATTGGCTATGAAATCACAAGAACTACTATAAATTGTAATTATCAGAACATAAAAATTATATAAAATAATATAAAAATGAGAAAAAAAGGCATATCGGCAACACTTCCGCAAGCAGCAGGACCCCATGTTGCCATCAGGTGAACATCCAGCGCCAACTTTGCTGGCTTATATTTCGGTAAGTACTGATCTGAAATTTTTTTTTTATCTTATAACATGTAGAATAATGCCCTCTACCTGGAGCACTGGGCGAGTGAACGTAGATCTACGTTTGGATAGTTTAACCCTTTGGGGGTCCAAGGACCCTCTCCAAAACTCGTTCTCAGGGTCCAAGAATTTAAAAAAAAAAAATTATTTTTTCTTATGAAATGATAGAGAATCTTTTTCCGATCATAACGCCACAAAAACTATGAAATTTGATCGAAAACTAACGGAATTATGCTTTCGCGAAGTTAGCAGTATCGATGACATTTACGCATCGATGATTTCGCCCACTTTGAGCCCTATTTTCGGCAAATTCCAATGTTTCAGTCTACTACAATTATAGCTATTTCGCTAGAACTCCATTTCTTCTATCGATTGAGTACAAAAAACCGCCTAGTATTTACCAATTTCAACTACCCAAAATAGTGGTCAGAAAATGGCAATTTGGCCAATTTCACACAAATTTCAAACGATGCCAATTTCAAAATAGGGTCCATAATAAACAAGACAGACATTCCTGGCACTAAAATAACATATTATCTGTTAATTAGTCATGTCTCCAGGCCCCTCTTACATTACTTTTGCTTTCCATTTTGAATTTTTATTCTCACAAAAAATAGAAGATTTACTGTTAAGTATACAACTGCATCATTGTAAAAATGGTATAAATAATATCAACGCACTTGTGCAAGAATATTAGACTCTCCAGTTGATGTGTATTGGACGCATGGTGTGATTTGTTTACTCTTGAACATCGGCCAAAATCAAACATTTACGCTACTTTGTGCTCAGTTTCAAGGTACTTGTCATCGTGAAACCAGTCAAAATTATCTCTATTTCTGTAACATATCATCTATTCTATAAAATGAGACTAAGAAAACGAGAATACAAGCATAAATACCATACGAAAATAGACTGCAAAGCCGCTGTTTTAAACCAACAACACGGTGAGTTTTTTTTCCTCATTATGCACTGTGTGGTGCAGGAATTTTTTTATACTGCGCACACTGACCGGACAGACCCATTCTATCACATCTAGGCCTAACAGCCTGTTTCTGCTTGATTTGAGGGCGCTAGAATTTAGGCGTACTAGTACAACCATAACCCTAGGGCGTAAGCCGTACTAGTACGACCAAAACCCTGAAAGGGTTAAGGGTTAATGAAGCATCAGTTTGTACAATTAAAAATAAATTGGTAAATATATGAGTTTGTGTAATGAATAACCCAGGATGTCATCTCACTGACTGACTTACTGACAGACTTACTTTACTGACTGACTTACTGACTTGATTGACTTGACTGACTTACTGACTGACTTGACTGACTTACTGACTGACTTGACTGACTTACTGACTGACCTACTGACTTACTTTATTGGCTGACTTACTGACAGACTTACTTAAATGACTGATTGACTGGCTTGCTGACTGACTGACTGACTGATTGACTTAACTTTACTGATGTAATGACTTAACTTAAGAGGACCCTGACAAATCTAGAAGCAGTGCTCTGAAACTGTGTCTAGAGCAGCTGATGCCTTACTGTCACTGTATAATGTACTGCATAGTAAAATAGCCCAGAAATCCATTACAGAATTTATGCACACTTAGTACAACCATCGACTTCAGTACCAGAACCTCTACCATCCACCTCAGCCCAGTAGGGCCACAGCATAACTCTACTTTCTTCACAATCACTGACAAACACCAGCACCCATAATTATGATAAGAAATACTATTATTTCTGTTGCATGTGTAGTCTTAAGCATTAAAAACAAAATAATACATCACGACAATGAACAACAATTACATATTCACTTTTATTCATGTAAGATCTAAAGTTATAAGAAAAAGTCGTTTGGCTTTTTTTGGGGCTCCCAGAACGTAACCCTGGTTTTCACATAAGTTCTTCAGTTTATCTAACACGGCATTTTCAGGAACATAACTACAAATGAATACTGTATACATATAAAATTAATTAAAAAATTATGTCCTTACGATTTATGAGTGACATAAGAATAACTGGAATAAAAGGCTTCCCCACAGTGAAGCACAGCAATTAAAATTTCTGTATGTTTTGCTGTAAAGGAGAATTTCTGTATATTAAAGGTTGGAAAGTATGGACCAAAGTTCATGCTCATTAGCAGTGTTTTAAACAAACCAATGATGACACCGTCCCTAGTCTAATATATAATACAGAATTAAGCTTGAAAAAAAGGGTAATCAAAGATAGAATATTGATAAACACTAGAAAAGTTAAAAAAACATAAAAAACTTTTATGTACATATACAGTGGAACACCATAAATCGAACATAATCCGTTCCAGGAGCTTGTTCTAAATCCGAAATGTTCGAAAATCGAATCAATATTTCCCATAAGAAATAATGAAAATGCAATTAATTCGTTCCTGCTGTCACGAGGCATGACAAAATAGTACTTCACTATGACGCTATTATCAACTTGACAGCTTATTTATCTATCACAATTCATCTAATATGACATAATAAACAATATAAATAACATAAAAACCTGATATACACACTAGAATGAATAAAATATGTACAGTAGAACGTCATTTAGCACGATAGTTATGTTCCTGAAAAAGTCGTGTTAGATAATTTCGTGTTAAATAATTAAAAGAACTAATGGGAAAAATAGGGTTACGTTCCTGGGAGTCCCCAAAAAGCCAAACAAGTTTTTTTAGACCAACAGATCTTACAAAAATAAAAGTGAATATGTAATTGTAGTTCATTATCATGATGTATTATGTTGTTTTTACTGCTTAAGACAACAAATGTAATAGAAATAATAGTATTTAACTTAAATTGTGGGTGCTGGTGTTTGTGGATGATTGTGAAGAGAATGGAGAGTTATGCTGTGGCCCTACTGGGCTGAGGTGGATAGTAGAAGTTCTTGAACTGAAGTCGATGGTTGAACTGAGTGTTTAACTTTAAGTCAGTCAAGTCAGTCAGTAAGTCAGTCAGTCAGTCATTAAGTCAGTCAAGCCATTCAGTAAGTCAGTCAAGCCATTCAGTAAGTCAGTCAAGCCATTCAGTAAGTCAGTCAAGCCATTCAGTAAGTCAGTCAAGCCATTCAGTAAGTCAGTCAAGTCATTCAGTAAGTCAGTCAAGTCATTCAGTAAGTCAGTCAAGTCATTCAGTAAGTCAGTCAAGTCATTCAGTAAGTCAGTCAAGTCATTCAGTAAGTCAGTCAAGTCATTCAGTAAGTCAGTCAAGTCATTCAGTAAGTCAGTCAAGTCATTCAGTAAGTCAGTCAAGTCATTCAGTCAGTCAGTCAAGTCATTCAGTCAAGTCATTCAGTCAGTCAGTCAAGTCATTCAGTCAGTCAGTCAAGTCATTCAGTCAGTCAAGTTAGTCAGTCAGTCAAGTTAGTCAGTCAGAATGACTGACTGACTGAAGTCAGTCAGTCATTCAGTCAGTCAAGTCAGTCAGTCAGTCAAGTCAGTCAGTCAGTCAGTCAGTCACACAAACTTATGTTTACATCTTTTTATGTGTACAAAGTAACACTTCATTACGGCCACGGGTTATGTCGTGTCTAATATCTTTGTTTTCTTCGTTAATTCAAGATCAAAACACAATTCACTCTTATTCTTCACAAACACAGCTGGCTTGTAGCCAGGACTTCTTGACGCGTATGAAATACGTACGAATGCTGGGATGGTGGGGTCCGTGGTGGCTGGGTAAGGCGGGTGATGTTTGCTGAACCACAACAGTAGTAGTAACAAGACTGCTTGTGAGAATGGTTATTTGTTTTTCCTTCCCACAAACTGTAAGTAAGTTTATTCAGGTATACACAGATACAGTTACGAAGATTATCATACATAGCAGCATACAGTCATCCTCGGTTTTCGGTTTTAATCCGTTCCAGATGGATCGGCTAAAACCAAAATCGCGAAAACCAAAACTATTTTCCCATAAGAAATAATAGAAATTCAATTACAGGTATCCCTCAACATTCGCGAATGTTAGGGATCAAGAGCCTCGTGAATGTTGAAAAATCGCGAATGTTTGGTGCCCCAATATATTGTAGGGAAATATAATACAATACTGCTTCCTTAACCTATTGAACCATGAACAATCATAAAACACATATAAACATCGTAAAATAATGTACTATATACATGTTATTTTGACATGAGCTGGCTGTGAAGGGAGGCCTGTAATAGTATAATTATACAATACATATTTTATAGTGTTGTGAAGTGTCATGGGGAATCAAGTTACTGACACTTGCTTCTTCTGCCTCTGCTGTAGCTCCGCCCACTTTGTAATGATGCCAAATGTTGAATTATATATGTATACATTAGAACAAAAAATGAAACTCCAACTTCATAACTTTATTTTAATTTGCATAACTCATATATTACAGAAAACAATAAAAAGTAAAATACACATACAACGAGTTAAGCTTACAGAAAAATACATTAAATTCACCATCTAACATCGTTACGAAGTGGGAGGAGCTATTGGAGGGAGGGAGAGGCGCAATAACATTCAGTGTCTGGTGAGTCTTCATGGGTGATGGATGTTTGCCTTATTGCTAATAAAATGTTGTGTAATTACACTAATATTAGTAATAAAGGTTATCTATCTATTACATTTATTCCAAATTGATATCAGAAACATGATAAATACCCTAGAACTGTAATAAAGATGCTGAAATGAATAATATATGCCATATTATATGAGGGGTGAGAGAGCAGGACCGCCGCCATATGAGATGTTTACATCAGGGTAAACATGCCTAAATCACTCCTGTCGTAAGAACAAATGCAAAATAGCATTTATTGTTTTTATAATAATAATAATTTATAATAATTGATCTGGAACACTTTAAATGTTATCAGTATATGGTAGCTGACATTTAGAGCACTCCACAGCAATTATTATTAATTATTATTATTATTCTTTTGATTATAATATTATTATTATTTCCCTACAATATATTGTAAGAAAATAATAATAATATTAATAATAATAATTATTATTATTATCTCCCTACAATATATTGTAGGGAAATAATAATTATAAATAATAATAATTAATAATAATTGCTGTTGAGTGCTCTAAATGTCAGCTACCAAATACTGATGACATTTAAAGTGTTCCAGATCAATTATTATAAATTATTATTATTCTAAAAATAATAAATGCTATTTTTGCATTTGTTCTTATAACAAGAGTGATTTAGGCATGTTTACCCTGATGTAAACATCTCATATGGCGGCGGTCCTGCTCTCTTACCCCTCATATAATATGGCATATATTATTCATTTCAGCATCTTTATTTCAGTTCTAGGGTATTTATCATGTTTCTGATATCAATTTGGAATAAATGTAATAGATAGATAACCTTTATTTAGTACATTCATTACTTACTGCTTCCTTAACCTATTGAACCATGAACAATCATAAAACGCATGAAAACATAGTAAAATATTGTACTATATAGTACTACATACATGTTATACTGTAGTTTAATAACAAATAATGAACAAACAAAACACTCAGTGAGTGAGTGGTGGGTGGGCTGGCTTCTGGGTCGGAGGGAAGGTAGTAGGGACGCTCGGGTGGCGGGAAACTTAAATATGATTTGGTGGGTGGGAATTTGGCGGCTGGGAATTTGGCGGCCGGGAATTCGCGAGTGTGTGAAGCCCGCGAAAGTAGAAAACGCGAAAGTTGAGGGATACCTGTAATCCGTTTCAGAAACCCAGAAGTTTGGAAAAAAAAATTTTGGGGGGCCTTAAAGATAGATTTACATGCACAAATGAATGAAATGAATGTGGCACTTACCCTTACTGAAGACTGATGGTGTTGGATGGAAGAGAGATAGGAGGGAGAGGGTAGAAACCCTACTTTTGGAAGGGAATCCTCCATAAGGACTCTAGGTAACAAGTCCTCATCTGGGGTCACTTCCCTTCTTGTCTTTTAATCCCACTAGGACCAGCTTGTGATTCACTGCACACCTGTGGCACTAAATATCTCTCCAGAGAGCTCTGTATCTGGCGGTCTTTAAAATGTCCCTAAAATGGGACATGGAATTGTCATTGTAAAAGTAGCCAGCACGGATTGCAACATCTTTGTCAGGGTGATGTTCCTCCACAAATGATTGCACCCTACTCCACATTGCACAAATCTCCTTAATCTCTGAAGAAGGCACCTTACATCTTTCTTCCTCCACTGAAGCAATTTCCTCAGATCTGTTTTGTTGTTGTTGCAGCTCAAGCTCTTGCAGCTCTTCAGTGGTTAGATCTTCATTGTGGTCCTCCACCAACTCTTCCACATCCTCTCCATTCACATCCAACCCCATAGAAGTCCCCAATTCCACAATACTTTCCACAACTTCCATAGGCTCATCAGGGTTAGCTTCAAACCCTTCAAAATCCTCTCTTGTACACAATCTGGCCACAACTTTCTCCAAGCAGAGTTCATCGTCCTGGAGGTCACTCCCTGCCAAGCTTTATCTATAAGGCCTATGCAATGGAAGATATCAGTGACCCTTCCAGAACTCTTTTAGGGTCAATCTAGTGTCTGAGGTTACATCAAAGCACCTTTGAAACATTGCTTTGGTGTACAGTTTTTTAAAGTTTGCAATGACCTGCTGGTCCATGGGCTGGAGGAGAGGAGTGGTGTTAGGAGGCAAGAACTTCACTTTTACAAATCTGAATTCCTTAGGCATTTGGTCTTCCAAGTCTTGAGGATGACCAGGAGCATTGTCCATTACCAGGAGGCACTTAAGTGGCAATTTATTCTCCAATAGATATTTCTTCACACTGGGGCCAAACACTTGATTAAACCATTCCAGGAAAATTTCCCTAGTGACCCATGCCTTAGCATTAGACTTCCAAAACACACACAATTTACCTTTGTCAACACTGTATTTGCCGAACACTCTGGGATTTTCAGAGTGATACACGAGTAAAGGCTTCACTTTTAAATCCCACTAGCGTTCCCACATAACATAAGAGTTAGCCTGTCTTTCATAGGCTTGTGTCCTGACATTGCCTTTTCCTCCTGTGTGATGTAGGTCCTCCTTGGCATTTTCTTCCAAAAGAGGCCTGTTTCGCACAATTAAACACTTGTTGGGGTTTAAATTCTTCTGCCTCTACATATTGTTTAAACTCGCGCACAAATTTTTCAGCCCCATCTTTATCTGAACTGGCACCCTCACCATGCCTTACAACACTGTGTATGCCAGTTCGCTTCTTGAAGTTTTCGAACCAGCCTTTGCTGGCCTTAAATTCATCAACCTCAACACTGGTTCCAGGCATTTTCTTTACAAGATCGGCATGCAACAGCCTTGCTTTTTCACATATGATGGATTGCACAACACTATCACCCGCTAGCAGTTTTTGGTTTATCCACACTAATAACAATTTCTCCATATTTTCCATTGTTTGTGATCTCTGTTTCGTTATCGTATTCACCCCTTTTGCAACATTAGCTTCCGTGATTTCCTTTCTCTTTGCCACAATGGAACTGATGGTTGATGGGTTTTTCTTGTATATCCTGGCGAGCTCGGCAATACGTACACGACTATCATACTTTTCTATTATTTCTTTCTTCAGTTCTATTGTGTTCCTCACTTTCTTTACCAAAGAACTGGCACTAGGAGCTTTCTTTGGGCCCATGGTAGCTTATTTAGTAGTCACACACAATAATCAAGGGCCAAAAACAATGAATTGTTAATAAATGTTTTGTATAAACTCCTGGGTAGATGTTCACTCAAGCGTAAACAATGCTAGACTGCGTGGCAATGTGCGTGGGAGGTGCGTGGGTGGCGGGCCTACGGCCTTTGTATGTGCGCGGCACTAGTGGACAGGTCCCATACGATCGGCGAAAACTAAAATAATCGGCGAAAACTAAGACAAATTTTCCCTGAAAAAAGTCGGTGAAAACCAAAATCGGCGATAACTGGGACAAGCGAAAACCGAGGGATGACTGTATGTGTAGAGAACCTAGGATAACCCAAAAAAGTCAGAGTGACAGTATTTCCATTGACTGACTTGGGTTAGCCTAGGTTCTCTACACATATGCTGCTATGTATGATAATGTATGTAACTGTACTCACCTAATTGTGGTTGCAGGGGTCGAGACTCAGCTCCTGGCCCCGTGTATCTGAATAAACTTAGTTTGCAGGAAGGAAAAACAAATTCCCTTTTCCTCAAAGCATGAGGATTCTTAGGCAGTAAATACCATGCGCTCAAAATTTTTCACCTCCTGCCGAACCGTGTAATATCATCTTTACGTCGTGTAAGATGATAATGTGTCGCAAATCTTAAATCGTGCAATACCGGTAACGTGCAACATAATCTCGTGCTAAATGACGTTCTACTGTATGTCATTACGAATGTGGTGGCGGGCATTCTTGCTCCAACTATGAAAACATCTTCCCATTCTTTCCTCCTTCAGACGTGTTAGTATAAGAGAAAACGGAGTTTGTAATGCTAACTGCATTAGATCACTTCTTTCATAAGAAAACCATAATGTACAAATGAACAGGTGTACATACACCATTTACATACCTTGCAGAAGACAGGCAGAGCGGCTTATGCTGTCAGGAGTTTATTTCATTTTGTCATTTTTCTATCGCTTAATCGCTACACTCTTAGTGCTACACTTTGTCACTGAATTTAACTGCTTTAAACCCCACAACTTGCACCTGTGCTGGCATGCAGGAACACATTAAAATCACTAAGAGTGTGTTATTAGTCTTGAAGATGCCATATTAATAACGATAATAATAACACAATAATAATCACTCTGAGGCGCATTAAAAGTGATAAAAATAGCACAATAATAATCACTCTGATTATTATTGTGCTATTGTGATATAGACAGTTAGCTTAATCCATTTATGATATTTTTTTCAAAATTATATAATAAACACGCTACGTAACATATAAACATATAAATTAACATAAATATGAGATGTTTTTCCAGTCGGCTTCACGGAGTGAACAGAATTCATTCGCGTCCAGGCTGGTAACAGTAACAGCAGCAACAACTGGTTTGTTTACAAAACTCGCGAACCTTCTACACACTCATTCTCTCTCGTTTATTCATTTAATCTTGTTTACTCACCTCTCACTCTACATTAAGACTGCCTCTACCACTGCTTGCCTCTACCGCTGCCTGCCTCTGCCTCTACCCCTCCCCTCCCTCTACTGCTGCCTGCCTCTACTGCTGTCTGCCTCTACCCCTGCCTGCCTCTACCCCTGCCTGCCTCTACCACTGCCTGCCTCTACCACTGCCTGCCTCTACCACTGCCTGCCTCTACCCCTGCCTGCCTCTACCCCTGCCTGCCTCTACCCGCCTGCCTCTACCCCGCCTGCTTCTACCCCTGCCTGCCTCACCGCTGCCTGCCTCTACCACTGCCTGCCTCTACCCTGCCTGCCTCTACCCCTGCCTGCCTCTACCACTGCCTGCCTCTACCACTGCCCTGCCTCTACCCCTACCTGCCTGCCTCTACCCCTACCTGCCTGCCTCCATCCCCTACCTGCCTGCCTCTACCCCCTGCCTGCCTCTACCACTGTCTGCCTCTACCACCTGCCTGCCTCTACCCCTGCCTGCCTCTACCCTGCCTGCCCTCTACCCCCTGCCTGCCTCTACCCCCTGCCCTGCCTCTACCCCCTGCCTGCCTCTACCCCTGCCTGCCCTCTACCCCTGCCTGCCTCTACTGCTGCCCTGCCTCTACCTCTGCCTGCCCCTCTCCTCTGCCTGCCTGCCTCTACCACTGCCTGCCTCTACCCCTGCCTGCCTCTACCCCTGCCTGCCTCTACCCCTGCCTGCCTCTACCCCTGCCTGCCTCTACCCTGCCTGCCTCTCCCCCTGCCTGCCTCTACCGCTGCCTGCCTCTACCGCTGCCTGTCTCTACCGCTGCCTGCCTCTACCGCTGCCTGCCTCTACCGCTGCCTGCCTCTACCGCTGCCTGCCTCTACCACTGCCTGCCTCTACCGCTGTCTGCCTCTACCACTGCCTGCCTGCCTCTACCCCTGCTGCCGCTACCGCTGCCTGCCTCTACTGCTGCCTGCCTCTACCACTGCCTGCCTGCCTCTACCCCTGCCTGCCTCTACTGCTGCCTGCCTCTACCCTGCCGCCTCCCTGCCTGCCTCTACCCCTGCCTGCCTCTACCCCTGCCTGCCTCTACCCGCCTGCCTCTACCTCCCGCCTGCCTCTACCCCTGCCTGCCTCTACCCCTGCCTGCCTCTACCCTGCCTGCCTCTACCCCTGCCTGCCTCTACCGCTGCCTGCCTCTACCGCTGCCTGCCTCTACCGCTGCCTGCCTCTACCGCTGCCTGCCTCTACCGCTGCCTCTCTCTACCACTGCCTGCCTCTACCACTGCCTGCCTCTACCACTGCCTCCCTCTACCACTGCCTGCCTCTACCACTGCCTGCCTCTACCACTGCCTCCCTCTACCACTGCCTCTCTCTACCACTGCCTCTCTCTACCACTGCCTGCCTCTACCGCTGCCTGCCTCTACCACTGCCTCTCTCTACCACTGCCTGCCTCTACCACTGCCTGCCTCTACCACTGCTTCCCTCTACCACTGCCTGCTTCTACCACTGCCTCTACCACTTAATGATCAAGCTCCAAACACAATTAATTAATTGTGAAATGTTTGGATGAGCACGAAGGGTAATGTTCACTGGAGGATAAACAAAGCTAGACTGACTCGTGAGCCTGCACAGGCAGCGCCTGGGTAGACAGGTCTGGTACGCACTTGTTCGATTGACGGGACGTGTTCTATTAGAGGGACAAAATTTGTTTGAAAAAAGTGTTCGATTTTCGATTTGTTCGATTGCCGAGGTGTTCGATTTCCGGGGTTCCACTGTAGTACAGTCGACCGTCATTTAACACAGTAGTTACGTTCCTGAAAACGCCATGTTAGGTAAAACCGTGTTAGATGAACCGAAGAACTTATGGGAAAAAAGAGGGTTACATTCCTGGGAGCCCCAAAAAAGCCAAACAACTTTTTTTAGACCTCCAGATCTTACAAAAAATAAAAGGAATATGTAATTGTAGTTCATTGTCTTGATGTATTATGCTGTTTTTATTGCTTAAGACTACAAATGCAACAGAAATAATATTATTTCTTACCCTAAATTGTGGGTGCTGGTGTTTGTCGATGATTGTGAAGAGAGTGGAGAGTTATGCTGTGGCCCTACTGGGCTGAGGTGGATGGAGAAGTTCTGGTACTGAAGTCGATGGTTGTACTGGGGTGTGCATAAATTCTGTAATGGATTTCTGTTCTATTTTACCCTGCAGTACATCACACAACTGACAGTAAGGCATCAACTGCTCTAGACATAGTTTCAGGGTCCTCTTCAGTGAAAAAGTCTAACTTTAAGTCATTCAGTAAGTCAGTCAAGTAATTCAGTCAGCCAAGTCATTCAGTCAAGTCAGTAAGTCATTTTGTCATTCAGTAAGTCAGTCAAGTCATTTAGTCAGTCAAGTTAGTAAGTCAGTCAAGTCATTCAGTCAAGTAAGTTATTCAGTCAAGTCAGTAAGTCAGTCAGCCAAGTCAGTAAGTTATTCAGTCAAGTCAGTAAGTCATTCAGTCAAGTCAGTAAGTCACTGTCATTCAGTCAAGCAGTAAGTCACTGTCATTCAGTCAAGTCAGTAAGTCACTTATTCATTAAGACAGTCAGTCAGTCAATCACACAAACTCATATTTACCTCATTTTCTGTGCACAGTGCCGCTTCATTACGGCCACAGGTTATCTCTTGTTAATAGTATCTCTGTTTTCTTCTTAATTCTAAGACTTATATGCTTATACCTTTTCTTGCCACTTTCAGCAACACTGGTATGCCTACTGGGTGTCAATGATTGCTTGGCAGATACTAGATATGGTAATTATAAGATCAAAACACAATTCACAAACACAGCTAGCTTGTAGGAGAGAAGTGGAACTGACACGTATGAAGTATGAACAAATGCTGGGATGGTGGTGTCGGGAGTGTCGGGGGTGGCAGGAGGTCTTCCCGCTGACCCACAACAAGGCGCCGCTTGAGATAGGAAATTTTTTTCTCCTTTCGCAAACTGAACCGTGTTAAATTAATTTTACGAAGTGTTGTATAAAATTGTGCAGCAATTCTTCAATCATGCTATAACCAAATCGTCAAATAAACTCGTGTTAAATGACGGTCTTGTATACCTTAAACAGGCCACATAAATGGACAGGTTCCATCAATAAGTTTGCTCTTTTCTTCTTTCTTTTACCATATTCTGTTCTTCATTTTTTTTCCAAACCTTAAACTTGGCTAAATTTTGAATTTCGGTATCTCTTGAGCATCTGGGGCGGTGGTTTACCTTGTTCTTTATCCTATGGTAAAACATATTATTTTATAACTCACCAACGATAATTCATATTAACCCTTTGGGGTTTGGTGTACTAGTCGTCTTACCCTGGGGTTATTGACGTACTAGTACTCCTAAATTCTAGCGCCCTCAAATCAAGCAGAAACAGGCTGTTAGGCCTAGATGTGAAGAATGGGTCTGTGCGGTCAGTGTGGGGGTATAAAAATTCCGCACCACACAGGCATAATAGGAAAAAAAACTCTGACCGTGTTTTTGTTTAAAACAAACACTGCAGTCTATTTTTTATGGTATTTATTTGTATTCTGTTTTCTTGTTCTTATTTGATGAAAAGATATTTCAGAAATAGAGATGATTTT
>WNWK01044867.1:0-14942 GCA_009830355.1 Cherax destructor | reverse complement strand
TTTGGGTGGGTGTGTTCCTTTTCCGGTCCCCCTTTCCCGTTACTGGGTAACAAGGGGTTTCAATTTTTCCCCGGTAATTTATCTTCAGTTTTTCCCCTGGGCACCCCCTTTTTTATTATCAGTGGTATTGCTAGTTTGTACCACTGTTTTGTGTGTGTCCTTGTCTACATCATTTTCCCCATCATTTATTTAAAGAGCTACTGCCCCTCTTCAGGTCACCATCTTTTTTTCCCATTCTTAAATATTTTGGGGTATCATTTCAACATCTGTACCAGGGGGTAGCACTATCGGGCCCCTGATTTTTTTTTTAACTGTTATAGAAAGCTGTCATGTTTTTTATGAAGTCCAATTTGGTGTTGTCATCTTTTAATATGGATGTGATTTTATTCCACTGTTCGGTCTCATTTGGACATACCCAAAACACTTCCCTTGTTTAATATCTCGGGTAGTGAAATGCAGCTACCACCCCAGCCCCACCCTGGGGTCGACAGAGCACCAGACGATGCCATATTGTCTATTCCCTCAGGTAGAGACTTGGAGTGGATACAAAAGATATGGGAATATAGAGATCAAATAAAAGGGAATATTACTAGAATATGGGAGAATAGACGGTAGCGGTCTATTCTCTTGGGAGTATGCTGCCACCACCTGCTCTTTTAATAGTGGAAGGGATAAAAGAAACGATAGTCACAGGAGAAGGGAGGAAAACATGGAGTTTGGGTTAGAGCAGGAGAAAACCCAGTGAGAAATAATACAGGATAGTTAAAACAAGATAGGGGTCCTGATAAGTACTGGCTCTTAGGGTAGCATGGCCTGAAAACACGAGCAGTAAGCACCTTATCAGGGGCTTGACTCTTCATAGAAAAATGATAACATCAATAGGTTATTTAGTTTAGTCTCTGACACATGGACCTTGTATACATGGCTCAAAGGGGGAAGTAAAACATACCCAGATATAACCACTTACAATTTAATAAACACATTACAAGTGTATCTGAAATTGTTTATGCCAAAGAAGAAACATTTATAGTAGCACATAATTATTATAGCATGCCTGGCTTACTGATGTTAAAACTACCTCCCCACATAGTTCCCAAAGAACTCCATTGCTTTCCATACTGAAGTTTAAGTGCCTTGATCCATTCCTGCTTTGGGATGCTCCTGAGACCTTCAAATCCCAGATTACAAGCCGGGTCTGATCCCCCAGGACTATAGTGTTCAAGGTCTCCCTAGCACTATCCTCTCCTCAGTATCTCTGGTGGATCTCTCCTACTTTGGAGGCATATCTTTGGGGGTGCCTGGTTGCTAACCCCAAGCCTGCTCCTACTCTTGAGGCATCACTTTGGAGGGGGGGGGTGCCTGGTTGCTGCTAAACCTAAAAATCATTTTTCAGGTTTAGTCACAAAATACACAAGCAAGAACTTCTACAAACAAAATAAGATCTTGAAAAAAATATAAGAATGGAATATAATTAACAAATTATGAAAACAATAAAAAATGGCATAGCAAAAACAAAGGTAAGCTAGGTTAAGTTACATGTGACAGATAAATTACAGGAAATAAGCATAGTTAAACATAAGTAGTAGATATTTAATAAAAGAGTATTAGCATAAAAGATAGGTTAGGAATAAGATATAGGTTAGAAATAATAAGTATTGGGGTAGATCACATGGTCAAAAATACTAGTCATTACACCTTAAATTATAATTATTCTTACAATTTACTCTAATCATACATTATACAAGTATCAATTTAACTATCATAATAAGGCAAGTTACAAGGTATACACAGTTAATAGCCCTTTCTTAGAGTGACAATATATGCCGGCTGGAGGCTTGTTCCTCCAATGGCTATAACACAAAAAGACTGCATTGTAACAATATTTGATCTTCTCTACTTATCTCTCTCTCAACACAGATTATGAACTCACTTGTTAGCAGCAGTATAATCAATATGAGAAGTTGAAAAAGGCTTCTTAAGGTGACAAAGGTGTGAGAGTGGTCATGGGAACTCTTCCTCGTGTTCCCTCCCCTGTTTTGAATAGAACTCCTCTCATATACACAAACTCTTTACAAATTTCTACACAAGAAGGTCAACTTGCCTCTATAAACCTTATTTCTACTCACAATAATTATTACAATGAATACTAATACTAGAAAAACAATCAGACACAAAGAAAATTAATGTTATACACTCTATTACAGATTAACAAAAATTCTAGAGAAAACATATTGGAACATACAATAACAGAGCAACAGAATTCGAAGATAATCACAGTTCAAATACATTTCTTGAGTTAATTAACAGCATTTATTTCTTTCCCCTGAGTTACAGAACTTTGCACATGGTAAATAGATAAGAATATAGACAAGAAATATAAGTGAGGACAGTCATGAAATTTTCACAACTAATATTTATCACACCTTACATTAATAATGCTTGAGGGGCTGATTTGCTTCATTACAGTAGTAGAGTCTTGAATACCTACACAAGGGGCGTGGCAGCATTTACCACAAAAGTTGCATGTAATCCATGCAGAGGAACGTTTGGTTGTTTGTTTGCATACTACACAGAGTTTCATGATTGATTTTTGTCGGTTGCTTTACTGTATATTCTACTAATAGGTTCCCTGAAGTGGTGATTCGTCTATTTGTATCGCATCTATTTTATTTGCATGTGTAAGTGGTTGGACAATCTTATCTCTTTAAGTTTTGTTATTGTTTGGGAAATTGATAAGGTCCCCTAAAACTCCGTCCGCTTATTGAATCCGGACAATGATACCAGTTTGAATCCAGTCAATGGTTCCCTTATTTCTTGGATCTACGAGATGCAGTGTCACTTATTTAATGAATCCTGTAGGGATTGGTTTGTGTTACGCGAGACAGGCCATTGGAAGATGATTAAACAGAGTAATAATGATCGGTATGGTACAAAAGTATAACTTGTGTGTTGGAGATAAAAACTGGTCCTTCTGGCAGCTCCTACTGTACGGCGGCCATACCTCTGGCACCCTGGTTTACCTCTGGCACCCTGGTTTACCTCTGGCACCCTGTTTACTTCTGGCACCCTGGTAAACCTCACCCAGCTTTAACACCTGGGTTTCCATGCACTTGTGATTCACTCTACTGGGTTTAGTTTTTGTTTTGTTTTTCTACACCACAACACTGCTGTTTTCTATGATGACTGGAATATATACGGACTTATGTTGGTGAAATCGTTCACTGACAACTCACAACTCACACTTGTTTATCGTATTTTCAGCTAGACAAATTACATATTTCCTCAGGATTGTGCACCTTTTCGTATTTCATAGATTTTTATATCAATGTAATCACTAGATTTTGGTCAGGTATACTAACAGTTTAAAATTATCAATACACGACTTGCGTGGTAAGGATCCGGCGGCCGCTGGCAACTGATTTCAAAACACGAAACTCGTTAGGCCTAACACCTGTTTACTTCTAGCACCCTGGTAAACCTCACCCCGCTTTAACACTTGGGTTTCCGTGCACTTGTGATTCACTCTACTGGGTTTAGTTTTTGTTTTTGTTTTTTCTACACCACAACACTGCTGTTATTTCTATGATGACTGGAATATATACGGACTTATGTTGGTGAAATCGTTCACTGACAACTCACACTTGTTTATCGCATTTTTCAGCTGGACAAATTACGTATTTCCTCAGGATTGTGCACCTTTTCGTATTTCATAGATTTTTATATCAATGTAATCACTAGATTTTGGTCAGGTATACTAACAGTTTAAAATTATCAATACACGACTTGCGCGGTAAGGATCAGGCGGCCACTGGCAACTGATTTCAAAACACGAAACTCATTAGGCCTAACACTTCCGCTTTGTTTCCACTTTAGCATCTATTAACTTATCTGTATACTACGGCACCACTGATATATTCACTATACAGATCTATCTTCACTTTATTTTCAGGGAGACTTTCCTTCCTCTGACAAATAAACGTTCTGTTTTTTTATTTCACACGGCACTTAAGTTCCCCTCTGGCTTTATGGCACTATGTTCTGGCACACTAATTCCCTTGTTTTTGACTCTGTATAAGTTTTTTTTTGCCTGGTTTGTTGCGAGCACTGGAGGGATGTACCTTATAAGATCACTGGCACAGTTTTAAGGTTCTAGCACGTAAAGGAGACCGCAAAAAACACGAAAAAACACGGAGCAAGACGGACGCGTGTCAAGTCCCCTCAGATGAAAGATGCTTCGGTTTCTCCAGGGAAGCCCCTTGAGGCTACCCCTATTGAAATAGAGGACGCTGCTCCAGCAGATAGTCAAACCCCGCTAGAAAATACCGAACCCGGTGAAGAGGCTCAAGAGCTACGAAGGTCTGGACGTACACGTCACCCACCTAACCGTTTGAAAGATTACTGTATCTGATATTTTAGAAGGGGGAGATTGTAGTGATACCGCTCTTGTGGGGAGCCGCAGCAGGACACAATACTGCACCACCTCAGGGGCCCCTTACAATAACAACAACATAAGACGATGTTGGCCCAGCACATGGTGTGTTGTCTTCTTTCTCTTACACAGATACATTCGTGATGCAGATTACATGGTAAGCTTAAATATGTTGCCAGTAGCTATAGCTTTTCTGAGGACATATGCACCTTACATCACCTGTCCTGCAGCAGCAGTCATTAGATGTACTATCCTTTATTTTCTTCTGTTGCAGACATGTACCATGAATTCAGTGTTCAATAAAGCCTAGGAATAAGGCCTGTGTTTTTATCACAACAGGCACATTATAAGATTCTTCTCTGAGAGAAGAAAAGTCTAAGGGCTCTAACTCGCTGGCAGACTTAGAAAAAAGGAACGAGGGACATAGATACAGCCCCTGAGAGATACGGACCAGATGATTACCAATTTCAGTGGCAACGGCAAGAGGGTGTGCTATATCGACAGTGGCAACTGGAAGAACAGGAACCAGGTCGGGGGAGAATTTATCACTCAGTTTCCGTACCTTTTTCCAGACTGCACTCATCCAGGAAGCCTGGAGTCTACCTGGAGAGAGTCTACCTGGAGAGAATTCCAGGGGTCAACGCCCCCGCGGCCCGGTCCGTGACCAGGCCTCTTGTTGGACCAGAGCCTGATCAACCAGGCTGTTACTGCTGGCCGCAGCCGAAGTGATGGTAGAAATGTAATCCTGCAAGCAAGTGCGTTTAGTGTCACGAATGACATGGGAAGCAATTGCTCTCTTCTGCTTAAAATCAAGGAGTCTCTCTGTGGTTCTTTTGTACCGGTACCTGCCCCATGCAGCGCGTTTCAAACGTACTGCCCGAGCACAAGCAGGAGAACAAAAATCACACACTTCTGAGAATGCTTGCCTGAGGTTTGGGGTATAGAATGTGAAGCTGCAGTTAAGATGGAGGTCGAGAAGAGGTATAAAAACTCATCAATGGAGGACGAGGAAGGAGCCTCATGAAATGCAGTAAGATGTGCGTAAAGGTCCCAATTCGTCCGGTCAAATTGTCAGAGTGATCTACGAGGAGGTGGAGAATACAAAGGAGAAGTAAGGATGATTGGAAAATGATTGCTGTCATGCAAGTGCGGAAGGACAGACCAGGTGAAATCGAGGACAGTTGAGGAAGAGCAGACAGAGAGATCGATGCAAGAGAAAGAATGAGTTCGAGGATCAAAATGGGTGGGAGTACCCATATTTAAAACATAGAAGGGGAGAGAAGCAAGAAAAGCCTCCAACTGAATGCTGTGGAAGTCACAGTGAGACCCCTCCAGAGAAAATGGTGGGCATTAAAATCGCCAAGTAACAGAAAGGGTGGCGGTACGGAAGAAACCAGAAAAGCAACATCTGGGATAGACAATGCCTGAGAAGGAGAGAGATACAAAGAACATAGTGTATAGCACTTATTCAAGTGGATACGGGCTGCAGTGTAATGCAGCGAAGTATGTACAAAGAGCTGATGGTATGGAATATTAGTGTGTATAAGAAGAGTACTTTCATTAAAGGTTCCATCTGAAGAAGAATCCATCCTGAGAAGGGATGGATAACAGTGGAGTGTAATTTGGGTTCTTGTAAACAAACACCAACAGGGGAAAACTGGGAGAGCAACACCTGAAGTTTCACCCTGGTTACCCCTGAGGCTGCGGATATTCCACTGTAAATAAGCCATGATTGAGGAAGAGAAAGATACAATAAAGCCGAAGGAAGAGGTAACTACGGACTAATAGGGTTAGAAAAGTCCACGTGCGGCCAGCAGTAACAGCCTGGTTGATCAGGCTCTGATCCAACATGAGGTCTGGTCACAGACCTTGCCGCAGGGGCGTTGACCCCTGGAACTCTCTCCAGGTAAACTCCAGGTAATGTAGCGGCAGCAAAAGACTTTTAAGCAGCGAAGGATTGGGATGCTGTGAAGGAAGGATGTGTGTAGATGAAGAGAGGGTTCCATCAACATCCGAGTCTCTGCAATATACAGTGGACACCCGAGTAACGAACAAAATTCTTTCCAGAAGCCTGCTCAAGTGCCATTACTGAACGAATTTACTCCCTTAAGAAATAAGGTCAAGTAGGTTAGTTCATTTCAGACCCCCAAAAATACACTTACAAAAGCACTTACAATATTATACTTACATAATTGTACGATTTCCGGGGTGTTCGTAACTCGGGGGTGTTGTGATAGAAACACAGGCCTTATTCCTAGGCTTCATTGAAGACAGAATCCATGGTACATGTCTGCAACAGAAGAAAATAAAGGATAGTACATCTAATGACTGCTGCTGCAGGACAGGTGATGTAAGGTGCATATGTCCTCATAAAGCTATAGATACTGGCGACATATTTAAGCTTACCATGTAATCTGCATCACGAATGTATCTGTGGAAAATATTGGTATTTTCCGAAAGTTGTAATTGATAAACTTTCCAATATGAACAGATATCCTTAATGTACCGCTGGTACATGGGGGTATGTAATAGAGAACCATCATACCAGCGGGGAGGAAGCGGGAAGAGGCTGGGCAGGGAGGAGGTAGAGGGGAATAGGGAGTGAGTGGACAGCCAGCCTACCCATCAGAGTTCAAGTCGGTATGGCCAGTAAAATTTGGAGATTCCGCCCGCCAAATCGGATTTAATTACCTCCTTTCGTAATGTGGAGGAATATCCAGGGAAGCGGCGAATATAAAGTGGGACAATCGGTCCAGGAGGTCCAGTAATCGGACAATAATTGTGAAATAAGGTGCCGCCGGCGAGTGACGCGGTCATAGGCCTATTTGAACTGAGTGAAATGACCATACGGCAGGATAAAGTCGTAACCCTGATGCGGGGGAGTTCATCTTAGAAGAGACTGAAATATATTCGATGAACTTTGGGAAATGGTGAAAATAGTGAAACCAAGTTGTAAATAATCAGGGGTTGATTGTACTGGGTGAGTCTGGCTTGGGTACGCCATACCCCGACCGCCATATTGGATGTGATTGAAATGAACTAACCTATCGCAAGTTATCTACTCGAAATTCAAGTATCGAGACTGTGAATGTGTATAAACTAGTGGGGCATTAAGCCAGGATACACGTAATATGTAAAGTTATATGTATAAACAGTACAAAAGGTCGGATTAGTGCGAAGATCTGATTCGCTACCCCGACCAACCACATGTTAACGAACGCTCGGTCTCGTGGGCGTATAAGAGTGTACGGAAATTAACCTTCCTTGACTCGACGAGACAGCTAATACCATCGCGATCGAATCAGATCGCAGGAGGACGTCAACAACGGAACGACTCCCTCATCTAAAGCTAAGTACTCTGCTGTTTACTTTGTTATTGGCCAATGATATTGTTACGCACAGTAGATGTACTTTAGCTAGGTCAACGATCTACGATACACCGCTATGATGCTGTTAATTAGGTGAGTGTTGGTCATGTTAATTGAACTATGTGTTCTCTACCTCTTCTCCGTGTGATCAGTTGTTCAACAACCAATACAGTCCACTTAAATTTAACGTAATATAGCTATAATAAATGATCTTCTCAGATTTATTTATACTGGTCCAGAGTGCAGTGGGCGAACGAGAATATTGAAGGTACCCCCTCGGTGCGGCCAGGAGCGGGTAAAGTTCTCACATACCTTAAAGGGAATGACTGCGGTAAAATTTATACGAGTCGGTCGTCTCCCTGGGAGTTTGTTTATTGCTAGTGGCGGTGTCCCAGATAGACTTCTCTCACAATTCCCCACAGCGCCCGTTGGTCCGTCCTGAACCGGATGTGATTAGTGAATTAATCACTATTGAATTAATTAATTAATAAATAAGTGACTGATCATAGGAAGTGAGTATAGAGTACACAGTTAATTAATTGTGTGGTGGACAGCAATTAGTCCAACTAATTGCTAGCACAGGCGTGGCTACGATTTGTGCAAGAGTAAGGTGTGAGAATCACCTTTATAAACAATTTATTTAATTTGTGACGTCAGTGGTTATTAATCCTATAACCATGGCTGAACTTAATGGAGTTAGTGTGGCTGGCAAGCCCATGAATAATAAAGGGTCTATTTAATTTGTACCCTCAGTGGTTATTGATCCAATAACCATGGCTGAACTTAATGGAGTTAATGTGGCTGGCAAGCCCATGAATAATAAAGGGTCTATTTAATTTGTACCCTCAGTGGTTATTGATCCTATAACCATGGCTGAACTTAATGGAGTTAATGTGGCTGGCAAGCCCATGAATAATAAAGGGTCTATTTAATTTGTACCCTCAGTGGTTATTGATCCTATAACCATGGCTGAACTTAATGGAGTTAATGTGGCTGGCAAGCCCATGAATAATAAAGGGTCTATTTAATTTGTACCCTCAGTGGTTATTGATCCTATAACCATGGCTGAACTTAATGGAGTTAATGTGGCTGGCAAGCACAGAGAGACTAATGTGAAACTGGCACCCTCCGTAGTAAGCAATGACTCGGTGGGACCAGTAAGTGTTTTGATAGGCAGTGACTATTATGCCACCTTCGTGAAGGGTATGACGAAGAAAGGTGGTGTCACTCTTCTCAACATTGGTGAAGGCCATGTAATTTATGGCAGGCTTCCTCGCAGTAATGAATGACTGGAGGAAGCCATAAATGCAGTCACGGTGTGCCTTACTCATGAAACGTCATTCCAGTGTAAATATTCTTCTACAGAGGATGCTGTTAAACCAGTGCATAAATTGTGGGAACTGGACAGTGGGGATTAATGTAAATGAAGAAAGTCCAGATGATTCCTTCACTCAGGAACAATACCTGAAGGATGTTAAATTTGAGTCTGGACAATACTGGGTGCGACTCCCATGGAAGCTAAACCATCCGGAACTACCCACTAATTACCTGATGGCGTATGGTCAGTTAAAGGCCCAGCTCCACGAATTGAGTAAGACACCAGAATTGCTGACTGCTTATAATGGGATCATTAATGAACAGTTAAATAATCAGTTCATAGAGGAGGTACCCCCTGAGCAAGCCAATATTTATGGCCACTACTTACCTCATCACGGAGTGAAGAAGGATTCGAAAACCACTCCTTTGAGGATCGTGTTTAATTGTAGTGCCAGGGGTAATAAAAATGTACCTAGTTTGAATGATTGTTTAATGACAGGTCCGTCGCTGACGGAGAAATTGGGAGATGTGTTATTAAATTTCAGAGTTAATAGTTATGCCTTTACGGCAGATATAAGTAAAGCTTTCATGAGAGTGGGATTGCAAGAAACGGATCGGGATTACACAAGATTTCTGTGGCCAGAGGATCCTAGCAATCCACTTAGTCCGCTGAAAACCTTCAGATTCAGAAGTGTCTTATTCAGGGCTACTTCTAGTCCATTCTTACTTCAGGCGACGATAAATGCGCACCTTAAACGTACAGGTGGTCCACTGAGTGACATAATGAGTAAACAATTCTATGTGGACAATTTCCTGGGGGTGACGTCAACTGAAGAGGAGCTAATGAAGATATATGAAGGGGCTAATGACATAATGCAAGGTGCAAATATGCCGCTCAGGGAGTGGAACAGTAATTCGTCCAGGTTAAAGGACCGAATAAATAAAGATAATCCCGGCGATGAAGTATCTGGGTGTAGCAATGTATTGGGACTGACTTGGGATACTGAAAGAGACTTGATATCGTTAAAGCCTAATAATTATAGTATGCCCAAGAAATTAACAAAGAGAACCCTACTTGCTGAAGTTTCAAAATGTTTCGATCCGCTAGGCTTAGTGGCGCCTCTTACAATCCAAGGGAAATTATTGGTACAAGAGGCATGGAAGCAGAAGTGTGCTTGGGATGAAACCCTACCTGAGGAATTCGTTAGCAGGTGGGAAGAATTAATTGGTGATTATGAGAGAGTTCCAATGTTGGAGTTTCCGCGGTGTGTAACACGCTCTGGAGTGGAAAATACACTCCACATTTTTGCGATGCTTCTAAATTGGCGTATGGAGCAGTCGCTTATTTTCAATGTGATAAAGATATCTCTCTTGTCATGTCTAAAACTAAAGTGGCTCCAATTAAATTACGTACTTTACCTCAGTTGGAATTAACCGCCATTTATGTGGGTGTCAAATTAGCTGATTATTTACTGAGTAAATTGCCGGAGATAAATATTAGCGACACCACAATTTGGTATGATAATGAGGTATCCTTGCAGTGGATTCGTAACGAAAAACAGCAAGATTGTGTACGTGCAAAATAGTCGCAAAAATTTACGAGATACAATTTGAATCGTCTAACAACGAACTCTGCCCGGCCGCAGTGTGGAAAATATTGGTATTTTCCGAAAGTTGTAATTGATAAACTTTCCAATATGAACAGATATCCTTAATGTACCGCTGGTACATGGGGGTATGTAATAGAGAACCATCATACCAGTGGGGAGGAAGCGGGAAGAGGCTGGGCAGGGAGGAGGTAGAGGGGAATGGGGAGTGAGTGGACAGCCAGCCTACCCATCAGAGTTCAAGTCGGTATGGCCAGTAAAATTTGGAGATTCCGCCCGCCAAATCGGATTTAATTACCTCCTTTCGTAATGTGGAGGAATATCCAGGGAAGCGGCGAATATAAAGTGGGACAATCGGTCCAGGAGGTCCAGTAATCGGACAATAATTGTGAAATAAGGTGCCGCCGGCGAGTGATGCGGTCATAGGCCTATTTGAACTGAGTGAAATGACCATACGGCAGGATAAAGTCGTAACCCTGATGCGGGGGAGTTCATCTTAGAAGAGACTGAAATATATTCGATGAACTTTGGGAAATGGTGAAAATAGTGAAACCGAGTTGTAAATAATCAGGGGTTGATTGTACTGGGTGAGTCTGGCTTGGGTACGCCATACCCCGACCGCCATATTGGATGTGATTGAAATGAACTAACCTATCGCAAGTTATCTACTCGAAATTCAAGTATCGAGACTGTGAATGTGTATAAACTAGTGGGGCATTAAGCGAGGATACACGTAATATGTAAAGTTATACGTATAAACAGTACAAAAGGTCGGATTAGTGCGAAGATCTGATTCGCTACCCCGACCAACCACATGTTAACGAACGCTCGGTCTCGTGGGCGTATAAGAGTGTATGGAAATTAACCTTCCTTGACTCGACGAGACAGCTAATACCATCGCGATCGAATCAGATCGCAGGAGGACGTCAACAACGGAACGACTCCCTCATCTAAAGCTAAGTACTCTGCTGTTTACTTTGTTATTGGCCAATGATATTGTTACGCACAGTAGATGTACTTTAGCTAGGTCAACGATCTACGATACACCGCTATGATGCTGTTAATTAGGTGAGTGTTGGTCATGTTAATTGAACTATGTGTTCTCTACCTCTTCTCCGTGTGATCAGTTGTTCAACAACCAATACAGTCCACTTAAATTTAACGTAATATAGCTATAATAAATGATCTTCTCAGATTTATTTATACTGGTCCAGAGTGCAGTGGGCGAACGAGAATATTGAAGGTACCCCCTCGGTGCGGCCAGGAGCGGGTAAAGTTCTCACATACCTTAAAGGGAATGACTGCGGTAAAATTTATACGAGTCGGTCGTCTCCCTGGGAGTTTGTTTATTGCTAGTGGCGGTGTCCCAGATAGACTTCTCTCACAATTCCCCACAGTATCTGTGTAAGAGAGAGAAGACAACGCACCATGTGCTGGGCCAACATCGTCTTATGTTGTTATTGTAAGGGGCCCCTGTGTCCTGCTGCTGCTCCCCACAAGAGCGGTATCACTACAATCTCCCCCTTCTAAAATATCAGATACAGTAATCTTCCAAACGGTTAGGTGGGTGACATGTACGTCCAGACTTTCATAGCCCTTGAGCATCTTCACCGGGTTCGGTATTTTCTAGCGGGGTTTGACTATCTGCTGGAGCGGCGTCCTCTATTTCAATAGGGGTAGCCTCAAGGGGCTTTCCTGGAGAAACCGAAGCATCTTTCACAACATCTATTGGTGTATCTTGAGATTCCACACTAACATTGGTTTCAACTGGGGCTAAATGTCTTGTAGATACAGTAGTCTCTTCACCATTTTGGTAGCGAATGTGGGCATAATGCGGATTAGCTTGTAGGAGCTCTACCTCTTCCACAAAAGGATCTGTCTTGTTCATCCTACGGTGACTGTGAAGGTTGTTGCCAATCTTCTTATGAAAAGACAATAATAACAAGAACAATAAACACTTTATTTTAATAGAAAGAAATGTAAATAATAAATACGTAAATATGACTATAATAATCCTATCTTAAGAAAAATGAAAAATGAAAACAAAATATATATATATCTGATCCAAAGCTAGATATTTACAGGTGTTGATCTTGTTAACACAGAAGCAATGAATAGATATTAGACTCCGTGGTGTTGTTGTTGTTGTTGTTGCTGCTGCTGCTGCATCGATGTTTCCCAAAAATCCAACAGTTTTCCACATCCACAATGTCTACCTGGAGTCTACCTGGAGAGAATTCCAGGGGTCAACGCCCCCGCGGCCCGGTCCGTGACCAGGCCTCTTGTTGGACCAGAGCCTGATCAACCAGGCTGTTACTGCTGGCTGCACGCAGTCCAACGTACGAACCACAGCCCGGCTGATCAGGTACCGACTTGAGGTGCCTGTCCAGTGCCTGCTTGAAGACAGCCAGGGGCTTGTTGGTAATCCCCCTGATGTATGCTGGGAGGCAGTTGAACAATCTTGGGCCCCTCACACTTATTGTGTTGTCCCTCAAAGTGCTAGTGGCACCCCTGCTCTTCATTGGGGGAATGTTACATCGCCTGCCGAGTCTTTTGCTTTCGTAGGGAGTGATTTTTGTGTGCAAGTTTGGTACTAAGCCCTCGAGAATTTTCCATGTGTATATAATAATGTATCTCTCCGCCTGCGTTCTAGAGAGTACAGGTTTAGGAACTTCAAGCGTTCCCAGTAGTTGAGGTGGTTTATCGCACTTATGCGTGCCGTGAAGGTTCTCTGCACATTTTCAAGGTCAGCAATTTCACCCGCCTTGAAAGGTGCAGTTAGTGTGCAGCAATATTCCAGCCTAGATAGAACAAGCGATCTGTAAAGTGTCAACATGGGCTTGGCATCCCTGGTTTTGAAGGTTCTCATTATCCATCCTGTCATTTTTCGAGCAGATGCAATTGCTACATTGTTATGGTCCTTGAAGGTGAGATCCTCTGACATGAACACTCCCAGGTCTTTGACATTAGTTTTTCGCTCTATTGTGTGGTTGGAATTAGTTTTGTACTCCGATGAGATTTTAATTTCTTCACGTTTTCCGTATCTGAGTAATTGAAATTTCTCATCATTGAACTTCATATTGTTTTCTGCAGCCCATTTAAAGATTTGGTTTATGTCTGCTTGGAGTCTTGCAGTGTCTTCAACGGTGGACACTGTCATACAGATTCGGTGTCATCTGCAAAGGAAGACACAGCACTGTGGCTTATATCCCTGTCAATGTCTGATATGAGGATGAGGAATAGGATGGGAGCAAGTACTGTGCCTTGTGGAACAGAGCTTTTCACAGTAGCTGCCTCAGACTTTACTCTGTTGACTACTACTCTTTGTGTTCTATGTGTTAGGAAATTATAAATCCATCTACCAACTTTTCCTGTTATTCCTTTATCACGCATTTTGTGTGCTATTACACCATGGTCACACTTGTCAAAGGCTTTTGCAAAATCTGTGTATATAACATCTGCATTCTGTTTATCTTCTAGAGCATCCAGGACCTTGTCGTAGTGGTCCAGTAGTTGGGACAGACAGGAGCGGCCTGCTCTAAACCCATGCTGTCCTGGGTTGTGCAATTGATGGGTATCAAGATGGGTGGCGATCTTGCTTCTTAGAACCCTTTCAAAGATTTTTATGATATGGGACGTTAGCGCAATTGGTCTGTAGTTCTTTGCTATTGCTTTACTGCCCCTTTGTGGAGCGGGGCTATGTCTGTTGTTTTTAGTAGCTGCGGGACGATCCCAGTGTCCATGCTCCCTCTCCATAGGATGTTAAAAGCATGTGATAGGGGCTTCTTGCAGTTCTTGATGAACACGGAGTTCCATGAGTCTGGGCCTGGGCGGAGTGCATGGGCATGTCATTTATTGCCTTTTCAAAGTCATTTGGCGCAGTGATGATGTCAGAAAGGCATGCGTCTGTCAAGTTCTGTGGCACTCTCATGAAAAAATCATTTAGGTTTTCGATTTTCAGTCTGGTTAGTGGTACTCAGGTGAAGGTTGTCCCCTGGTAAAGTACAGTTGCCTGAGGTGTCTAGAGTGTGGACTTAGGAACTACTGGCGTAGTGAATAATTGGTGGTAACTCCTCTGTTTCTCAATTGGTGAGTACACTGGCCCCCCACTCAGCCTTGAATCCGATGATCCGTGCGGAAACAGAGGACTGTGAAAGAAACCACAAGAATTACTCACCACTCTAGTATTAATTTACATAGTAGGCATAAGGCCTTTAAAAG
>WNWK01044866.1:0-14942 GCA_009830355.1 Cherax destructor | reverse complement strand
AGCAGAAACAGGCTGTTGGCCTAGATGTGATAGAATGGGTCTGTGTGGTCAGTGATTAAAAAAATTCTCACCACACGTGCATAATGGGGAAAAAAAATGCCGTGTTTTGGTTTTAAAAACAGCGATTTGCAGTCTTTTTTTAAATGGTATTTATGTTTTTCTTTTTTCTTAGTCTCTTTTTATAGAATAGATGATATATTACAGAAATAGAGAAATTTTTGACTGGTTTCAGGGACAAGTCCTTGAAACTGGCCAAAGTGGAAAAATTTTTTTTGGGCCCGATGTTCAAGAAAAAACAAATCCCCCCTTTGGTCAATACACACCCTGGGAAGTCAATATTTTGCACAAGTCCCTGATAAAAACCTTTTTTAAATGATGCAGTTGATACATAACAGTAAATCTTCTTTTTTTTGGAGAATAAAAATTAAAATGGAAAGAAAAACCCCCTAATATGCAGGCAGCATTGGGGGCGGATTTAAAAATTAACTTAAAATTAAATTTTAAAATTATAGAAAACATTTTAATATAAGTATGTTGAGTATTTAACTATTAAAATTTTAACAAAATTTTAACAGCTTTTTTTAAACATAATAGTTTTATAATTTTGATCATTTACAGTTTTATATTCAACATAATAATTTATTATTTGTATTAATAAAAATTTTTAAATCAGATTAAACAAATCAAATCAATAATTTTTTGAAAAAAGTTTATATGGTCATTAGATGAGTTACAAGGGCCAAGGCTACGAGAATGGATTTCTTTTTTTGGTAATGCTGTAGGAACAAAAATTAGATTAGGTTGTATTAATTATAACTGGTTTATACATCATGATATATTACAGGTTTATACATTATGAGGTATAAGTTTCAACATTTCTACTAGATTGTTTGATAAATTATGAGGTATAAGTTTCAACATTTGTACTAGATTATGTTTGATAAATTATTTTTCTTTGAGCAATTATGTAAGGGGTTTTGAGGCTAGGGGAGTAACACAGTGAATAATGTTATTTTGAGGCAGTGGAAAGTTATTTATTAACTTTGTAGGTAATGTAAAGTAGGGGTATTTAGTTTTGGGTGAGTAGTTTTTTTTTAGCAGAGTTTTGAATTGATGTATAGACCGGGTTTCTTTTGGTAATCATAGGTAATAAATTCCAAAATTTTGGGCCTTTAATGTGTATTGCGTTTTTGAATAGTGTGAGGTGGACGCAGGGAACATCGAAGAGTGATCTGTGCCTTGTGTTATGTTAAGGTTTGTTAGGAGAATTTTGAGTTGTGGGTTAATATTTGAGTTTAGTGTTCTATGTATGTAATAGACACTGTAAAAAGTATGGATATCTTGTATGGTGAGTAAGTTCAGACTTTTGAATATTGGTGGAGTATGTTGTCTAGAGTGGGAATTTGTTATCATTCGGACTGCAGCCTTTTGTTGTGTTATTAATGGTTTGAGGTGATTTATTGTTGTTGAGCCCCATGGGTAAATGAGTGAGTGATAAAGGGAAAGGAGAGCTGGTTGTGGAACATAGTACCTTATCTTAGATAGTATTCCTACGGTCTTGGAGACTTTCTTGGAAATTTGTTGTATATGTGTCTGAAATTTGAGGCCACTGTCAAGGTGGATTCCTAAGAATTTTCCCTCTGTGAGTTTTGTGACAGGTGATCTGTTTATCATTATGTTAAGTGGAACATTTGTAGCTCTGTTCCCAAACTGAATAAAACAGGTTTTGTCAACATTGAGAGTAAGCTTGTTAGTCATCATCCAGGTAGATATTTTCTGTAATTCAGCATTTACAGTGTTGGCTAGTGTGACTGGGCATGGGTGAGAGAAGACGTATGTAGTGTCATCTGCAAATAGTATGGGTTTGAGTAGTTGAGATGCATTTGGTAGGTCATTTATGTAAATGAGAAAGAGAAGTGGGCCAAGAACACTTTCCTGTGGGACACCAACTGTAATTGTTTGTGTGGAAGAGTTAGCTCCATTTGTGGACACATATTGGCTTCTGTCACTAAGGTATGACTTTAGGTAGTTGAGGGAGTGCCCTCTTATACCATAGTGTGATAATTTTAAGTGTAACAGATCATGGTCAACTGTATCAAAAGCTTTACGTAAATCACTGAAGATTCCCAGTGGGATTTCTTTTTTTTCAAGAGCGGTGTATATTATTTCTAGCATGTGTATGATAGCATCATTTGTGTTTTTATTAGGCCTGAAACCAAACTGACAAGGGTTGAGTATGTTGTGGGAGATGAGGTAGGAATTGATTTGCCTATGAATTAACTTCTCAAAGATTTTGGAGAGAAGGGGTAAGTTAGATATTGGCCTATAGTTATTCAGATCAGTTTGATCTCCTCCTCTATATATGGGGGTAACCCTCACTATTTTAAGTATTAATGTGTTAATAACAAGTGAGCCCTTTGTTGGGTTGGTCGGAGCTAAGAATAGTGTATTCGGGTAGGTTCCAGTGAGGTAGGCGTTAGGTGGAGTGTTTGAACTTGGGATTTTGCTTGCCAAGTTTTCTCCTATTGTGGAGAAGAAAAGATTTAGTCTGTTTGCTGTTTCAGTTGGTGGGAGCAGGGGTTCATCTGGGTTTGTCAGTTTGATTGAATGTTTCTGGATATTTTTTTAGTTCCTAGAATTTCAGATAGGGTTTTCCAGGTCTTTTTCATATCACCTCTTAAGTTATTTAATCTGTTCTCGTAATACAATTTTTTTGACCTTCTTATCAGGCTGGTTACCTTTGATGAGTAACATTTTGTTTGTTCTCTTGTTATTTGACCCATTCTGTACTGTTTTTCATATAGGTGTTTTATATTAATGGATTTGAGAATGTTGGGTGTTAGCCAGGGATTGTTTAGTCTCTTAGCTGTGATCTGTTTAGTTTTTTTAGGGCAATGCATGTTATAGAGGTATTGAGTCTTTTTTAGAAAATTATTAATACATATGTCAGTAGAGTAAGTTTAAATTAATTTCAAAACAAAGAAACTGTGTTCTACTGAAGCAGTCATTGCTGAAACCATTCCTCCACAAAAGCTAGCTTTTCCACTTTTAAGTTTTTTCAAGTCTTTCAGCATTATAAAAATCAAACTTTCTGTTATAACTTGATCTTTGAATTCTTCTGATATGTAAACGACTCTTAAGTTGTGATTTCACTATAAAAAATAATCAAAGATAATTTTTTTTACACACAAGCCATTTCCCTCTAAGGTTGGGTGACCAGAAAAAGAAGAAACACTTATGCCATCATTCAGTCAATCACTGTCTTGCCAGAAGCATGCTGACATCACAGTTCAGATAACTCTCCAAACTGTAGCATCCCCATCCCTCCTTCAGAATGCAGGCACAGTGACTGAAAAGTGAGCTCTGGAAATTCTTTCTAAACCCATATAATGGTGGAGAGTGTAAAAATTCTAAGAATAATAGTGAATTTGTAAATCTGATAATTTTCTAGTTAAATATCATATTATATTTCTGAAGTGTTGCTGGCAGAGAACTGTAGGAGGCAGTATGGAGGAAGAGAAAGTCAGGAATATATACTCTGCTTTCACTCCCCAACTCTAGTAGAAAGAATTATTTTCAAGTTATGACAACAAATATCTGCTGTATTGTTGAGAGACAATTGTGTCACCAAAATGCTCTTCTCAGTATATTAGATATGATCCAAATAAACTTATATGCATTTGGGAAAAACTGTGCTAATATAATTTAAATAAATTTCATGTTACATCTGGCACTGATATATACAAACTGCTTATCATTCTACCCAACAACCTGGTGGACGATGATACTGCAGATGCAATATTGCATATCCAAGGGATAGATGTTTAAGTATCAAGCAATCCTTTCATACAAGCTTAAGAAAAAATCTAAACTACTTTACATTAGGTTTAAATTCACAGAAAAGTAAATAAATAGAAAAAACAGACATCTGTATACAACTGAATAACATTTAACTGAAATAGACAGTGTTTTAATTTTTAAGGGGAGAATTTTTATGAGGTAAGGAAACACAAATAACCCAAACATAGGAAAGAGGAGCTCTAATCCTGCAAAATCCCATTCTCTGCCTTCCCTATATTTCCAGTCTTTCTAATCTCAACAACTCTCTTCGTTCCTTGGACATTAAATTAATTTTCACCAAACTAACACCCTTTGCAGTAATCTAGTTCATACCTCTCCTCCTGCTATAGATGCCCCGGGTGTCTACTCCATTTCATGCTTTACCTTTGCAAAAATTCAATGTATGTACATAAAAGGGCCCAAAATCTGGAACTCCCTGCCTGAAATCTCCAGAGCCACTCTCTCAGCCAACATCAGCTAAATATGAGAAAACTACATATATACAGTGGACCCTCGGTTAACGAAATTAATCCGGTCCAGGAGCTATTACTTAATCTGAATCTTTCGTTATCTGAAACCTTATTTCCCATAAGAAATAATGTAAATACAATTAATTCGTTCCACAAAAAATAATCACTCAAAAAAAAACAATAACATTTACTTACCTTTATTGAAGAGTTGCAAGCATCTGGAAGGTAGAGTTGCTGACAGGGGCAGGGTGTTAATGGTTGGAAGGAAATCCCTCCAAAGGACTTCAGGTAACAAGTCCCTCTCTGGGGTTACTTCCCTTCTTTTTCTTTTAATGCATGAATGCTACACTCCCTGCATGCTTGCTACACACTCCCTGCATGCCTGCTACACTCCCTGCATGCCTGCTACACTCCCTGCATGCCTGCTACACTCCCTGCATGCCTGCTACACTCCCTGCAGGCCTGCTACACTCCCTGCATGCCTGCTACACTCCCTGCATGCCTGCTACACTCCCTGCATGCCTGCTACACTCCCTGCATGAATGCTACACTCCCTGCATGAATGCTACACTCCCTGCATGAATGCTACACTCTCTGCATGAATGCTACACTCCCTGCATGAATGCTACACTCTCTCCATGAATGCTACACTCCCTGCATGAATGCTACACTCCCTGCATGAATGCTACACTCTCTGCATGAATGCTACACTCCCTGCATGAATGCTACACTCCCTGCATGAATGCTACACTCCATCCATGAATGCTACACTCCCTGCATGAATGCTACACTCTCTGCATGAATGCTACACTCCCTGCATGAATGCTACACTCCCTCCATGAATGCTACACTCCATCCATGAATGCTACACTCCCTGCATGAATGCTACACTCTCTGCATGAATGCTACACTCTCTGCATGAATGCTACACTCCCTCCATGAATGCTACACTCCCTCCATGAATGCTACACTCCCTCCATGAATGCTACACTCCCTCCATGAATGCTACCACTGGGGTGCCACTAGGAAGCTTCTTTGGACCCATGGTGACTTATTTCACAGTGACAATCACTAAACCACCAAAAAAGACACCAAATATATTGTGAATCTTTGAAAGAGCGCGCTAGGTAATGTTCTCTCAATGGTAAACAACGCTTCACTGGTGTCCTGCGCTTGCGCGGAGCAGGCGGACACGTCTAATACCTTTCGGTAACCGAGGAATTTTTCGCTAACCGATTCCGAAAAAAGCTTACGTTTTCCGAAACTTTCGTTAACGGGACCTTTCGTTAACCGAGGGTCCACTGTACAGTGGTACCTCGAGTTACTAGCTTAATTCGTTTCAGAAGGCTGTTTGAGTGCCGATACCAAACGAATTTGTTCCCATAAGGAATAATGTAAATTAGATCAATCTGTTTCAGACCCCCAAAATTACACTTACAAAAGCACTTACAGAAATACACTTACATAATTGTTCGAGTTGGGAGCTGCTCGTAAGTCGAGGTACCAATGTACTGTCCATATTGTCTTTGTCACAAACATATGGAAAATAATATATTCTTCTTCTCAATATTTATAATCCTCACAACCATTAAAATATTGAATGTATTCACATTATGTTAATATGCTAAGAGTCCTCATTACCTATAATCATAATCCAACCTGTAATTCTTATAATAGTTAAACTAGATTAATTCCTAATTTTATTTTTATAACGACCTAAGAGACTATATATGTAAGCAATCAATTAGTTATTGCCTTATTAATCTTTAGATAGTTTGCCCGAAATGCTGTGCATATTAAGGGGCTTTCTGCATGCGCACCTAAATGTCATTCACCCTTGTACAAACATTGTATCATGCTGAAATAAAGAATCTTTAATATTATCTTTAATCCTTATCTCTTGTCCTCCCCAGTACTTTGGAGAGACAGACTCAAAGAGCACAAAAGAAGTGCTAGGCTCGCCGATACCAATAATTCTCTTTTCTGTCGTGTTAAGAGATCACAGTCATCCTATTAACTGGTCCTCTGCTTTCACAGTTGTCATCTTGTTGAAGCTTCTTTTATACACAACTTTCCTTGTACGAATCTTAGTCCTGGCTTTGTAGATGCCTTCCTTTCTCATTATATTGTCAAATACTCCAAACATCAGAACACTCGTGACTTACCCTGATCTTTTCTTCTACTCCTTAACTATTTTTTCCCTTTTCTTTCTTTGTTTTCCTTTCTTCTGCCTGTGTATTCTGTCAATTTTTCTTTTCCCTGCATTTTTGGTCCTACCAGTTGTGGGCCCTTAGCTCTCCTGCAGTGCTACTTTTTCTTGTCCTTAGACTTACCCTACTTCTACTTCAACATCTTTTCCCTCCATTCCTCTACTGTTGCTACTACCTCTGCTATTGCCTCCCTTCACCCTTCACTCCCCTTTCACTCTTGTGCGACTAAACTTCTCTCCCTACTTTCTACTACCACTGTTTCTTCTACTACTACTTCCACCACCTACTTTACCACTACTTCCTCTTCTCCCTCCCTTGTTCCCATCCCTCTCCTGCTCTCTTACATATACAGTAATACCCTGGTTTTCGTCCTTAATCCGCTCCAGAAGGTTGACCGAAATCCAAAATTGGATGAAAACCAAAGTAATATTTCCCATAAGAAATAATGTAAATCCAATTAATCCATTCCAGACACCCAAAAATATTAACAAAAAATACATTTTATAGAGAATATAGTTTTGCATACCAAAAACAATGAGAAATAAATATAAATGACTAATTTTAATGATAAATGAACATTACATACCTTTATTGGTCCCATGTATCAGAAATCTTCCCTATGAGGATAGACTGAGGGCCTTGAATCTGCACTCTCTAGAAAGGCGTAGAATTAGGGGGGATATGATTGAGGTGTATAAATGGAAAACAGGAATAAACAAAGGGGATGTAAATAGCGTGCTGAAAATATCCAGCCAAGACAGGACTCGCAGCAATGGTTTCAAGTTGGAAAAGTTCAGATTCAGAAAGGATATAGGAAAGCACTGGTTTGGTAATAGAGTTGTGGATGTGGATAAGTGGAACAAACTCCCGAGTACCATCATAGGGGCTGGGACGTTGTGTAGTTTAAAAATAGGTTAGATAAATACATGAGTGGGTGTGGGTGGTTGTGAGTTGGACCTGATTAGCTTGTGCTACTAGGTCGGATGCCGTACTAATTTCTTAAGTGGAAGTGACCTGACTACCTGGAGAGGGTTAACTCCAGGTGGGGTGCGGGTGGGTGTGAGTTGGTCCTGACTAGCTTGTGCTACTAGGTCAGATGCAGTGCTCCTTCCTTAAGTGAATGTAACCTGACCTGGCTGGGTCGGGGCATTGGCTTAAGCCGGTTGGAGACTTGGACTTGCCTCACATGGGCCAGTAGGCCTGCTGCAGTGTTCCTTCTTTCTTATGTTCTTGTTGGCGTATGGAAGAAGGCGAGGAGGGGAGAGGGAGTTGAGGTTATTGTTTGGAAGGGGAATCCCCTTCCATAAGAACTTAAGGTATCAAGTCCCTATCCGGGGTTACTTCCCTTCTTTGTCTTTTACTGGCACTAGGACCAGCTTGAGAGTCACTGTACCCCTGTCGCACAAAAAATCTGTCCAGAGAGGTCTGTTTCTGGTGTCTCTTTAAGATTTGCCTAAAATGGGACAAGGCATTGTCATTGAACATGTTGCAGACATGGCTTGCAACAGTTTTGTTAGGGTGATAATTCTCCTCAAAACTTTGCAACTCATTCCACTTTGCACACATGTCCTTAATCACTCTCTCTTCTTCCTCCTCTGAAGCAATTTCCTCAGCTGCGATCTGTTGCTGTTCCAGTTGAAGGTCTTGCAGCTCTTCAGTGGCACTCTGAACTTTCTTTGGCCGCAATCAATAAACAACCACAAAAAACAATGGATGAACAAGCGGAGTACAGTGGACCCTCGGTTAACGAATACCCCGGAAATCGTGCAATTATGTAAGTATAATTTTGTAAGTTCTTGTGGAAGTGTATTTGTGGGGGTCTGAAATAGACTAACCTACGTGAAATTTTTCCTTAAGGGAGTAAATTCGTTCGGTAATGGCACTTGAGCAGACTTCAGGAGTGAAGTTTTTACGAAACTCGGGGGTCCACTGTATTGCTAACTCAACGAGAAACAGAGGCAGACTGAGTCTGGTACGCATGAGAAGCGGCATCCTGGGCAGGTGGATGCATCTGATATGGACGATTTCCGAGTGGATGTACGAATCCCAGGGGAAAATTTCTCCGAAGAAAGTGCTCGAAATCCGAATTGTATGATTTCCGCACCGGACGAAAACCAGGGGTCCACTGCACTGTCTATGTCACTTTTGTGTGAATTTTTAAGTGGTCCAAGTTGATCCAACACGTCGTGGTAAGCTCCTCCCTCCTGTGTGCGGGGCATTTGTAAGTTGATCCAACATGTCATGGTAAGCTCCTCCCTCCTGTGTGCGGGGCATTTGTAAGTTGATCCAACACGTCGTGGTAAGCTCCTGTGTGCAGGGCATTTGTAAGTTGATCCAACACGTCGTGGTAAGCTCCTCCCTCCTGTGTGCGGGGCATTTGTAAGTTGATCCAACACGTCGTGGTAAGCTCCTGTGTGCGGGGCATTTGTAAGTTGATCCAACACGTCGTGGTAAGCTCCTCCCTCCTGTGTGCGGGGCATTTGTAAGTTGATGCAACACGTCGGGGTAAGCTCCTGTATGCGGGGCATTTGTGTATTGTTCCAGTCATGGTATTGTGTCTTTTTTTCTTTAAGTTAAGCAAATTTTGCTTCTTATAAATGAACACTTGCTACTGATCACACTGTTATACCTCTGTGGATGCTAGTTTGCTTGGCTTTTTTGGGAACATCTGAAAGAGGTTTGCTCCAAGTGATTTGTTGAAAAATATTATAATTGCTAGAAATAACATTAATGCAGCATTTTTTGAAGGTAATAGTTGGTATTTCAACTGTGACATATACCTACTGCATTTTTAAATGAATTATGTATTGTTGATTTTATCTTGAGAAGATGATTGGAGCCATATAAAGGGAGTGAAGGTAGTTGTCAGTTAATAGTTTCTGATGTTAATACGAGCCTCTGCAATGTTTGCAAGATTAGTTTCTACCTGTGCATCACTCACATGTATGTGTGCTCTCTTGGTTATTCAATATATCTGTTCTTCCTCTCACCCATTAAATATTTCCTAATAATGAAGATCAATTTTTTAAGGCTACTTTTGTAGTTTGAGGCTGTAATCTACACTTCTGATACAGAGTAGTATTGTACTTCACTTTTTGTCCATTTATATGTACCTCATATGTTGAATTTGTGCCTGGGATCCTCTTTGAGAGCCTACCTCAAGCCAATTGGTTAGTTTAATATCTTTATTATGCACCCCATACCTATCCTGTGGGCGGTAGTCAAAAGATTACAGAGGTACATAATTGGTCCATTGACTGGACTCCAAAGTTTTGATAGCTGAACAAGTTACAGCAGTAATGAACTAGATCTGGTCACAATTATGACAAGTTACAAAGGTAATGAGCTCCAGGTAGAGCTGGTCACTCTCATGACAAGTTACAGCGGTAATGAACTAGAGCTGGTCACAATCATGACAAGTTACAAAGGTAATGAGCTCCAGGTAGAGTTGGTTACAATCATGACAAGTTACAAAGGTAATGAATCATAATCACTTCATATATAGTTACAATCATGAACAAATTACACATACACACGCACATACACACACACACACACACACACACACATACACACACACACACACACGCACATACACACACACACACACACACGCACATACACACACACACACACACGCACATACACACACACACACACGCACATACACACACACACACGCACATACACACACACACACACGCACATACACGCACACACACACGCACATACACGCACATACACACACACACACACACACACACACACACACACACACACACACACGTGGCAATGCTTTATTTACAGGGAGCAAAGTCAGGGTATTTTTCCAGAATGGTCTGTAATATACCACTGTGGATAAAATACTTTGACATATCTTGAACATTTCTGAGTGAGTTGTCTCTGAATTCATTAATTTTGTCGCACTCCAGTACATAATGACGCAGGGTGTGACAATAATCCAACTGGCAAAGTTTACATTTTGTTTGGTCTACATCTGGTGGTGGTGATTTAACCTGCCAAAGATACTTGTAACCCAGCCGGAGGCGGGCGGTAGTGACATCCAAGAGTCTGCTTATTTTGTTGGATGCACCATAGACATGTGGCTCCTCCTGCATGATAGAATGATGATAGATGGACTGACTGGTGTCAATCTCCCTGAGTCTTAAGTCAATAAAATTCAGTTGAAGTTCTTTTTGTATTATTGTTCTCAAACTGCTAACTGACAAGCCAAGATTGTAATCTACCCCCTCTTTGAAAGCATAAAACTTAGCCAATTTATCAGTTCTATCATGCATCTGAAGACCAATGTGAGATGGAATCCACAGCATGTGCACTCTGACTCTACTATCCACAATCCTACCATACCTGTGTCTGGCTTCTGACACAAGCATGCTACAAGTTATATCAAGCCAATCATCACTCAATAAAAGACAGGTATCAGAGCCATCACAAACTCTTAATTACACTGGCCACCAGAGGTTTCACTTCATATTTAGAAATGTGTTTCTAACCATTTACAGTTTCTGTGAAATAACTCCACAGTGAGCGATTTCACCAAGACATAGCCATCATGGAGAAGAGATATCAGGGAAATTTGATGATCACTATGATGATTGACTACTCCTGGACACTGGTGTGGAAAAGCCATACTGATCACAAGCAGAAAATCCTGAAAACCTGTGTAAATTTATTTGTATGACTGTACAGTCATACCTCGGTTAACGATGGCGTCGGATAACGATAAATTCGGTTAGCGATACATTTTTATGTCAAAATATTGACTCGGTTTACGATGATTGCTTTCGGTTTACGATATTCGTCCCGGATGCGTCCGCGTGGCACCCAGCTGTGCGGGCACTCCAGGGAGCGTCAGTGTGCTATTGTTTACAAGTGAGCGACCACCACCCACGCATTCATACCAGTATATTGTCATTATTCCACTGTTTTCAGTGCTTGCAACTGCTAAATAAGCTACCATGGGTCCAAAGAAAGCTCCTAGTGCCAGCCCTGTGATAAAGAGTGTAGCATTCATGCAGGGAGTGTAGCATTCATGCAGGGAGTGTAGCAGGCATGCAGGGAGTGTAGCATTCATGCAGGGAGTGTAGCAGACATGCAGGGAGTGTAGCAGGCATACAGGGAGTGTAGCATTCATGCAGGGAGTGTAGCAGGCATGCAGGGAGTGTAGCATTCATGCAGGGAGTGTAGCATTCATGCAGGGAGTGTAGCATTCATGCAGGGAGTGTAGCATTCATGCAGGGAGTGTAGCAGGCATGCAGGGAGTGTAGCAGGCATGCAGGGAGTGTAGCAGGCATGCAGGGAGTGTAGCATTCATGCAGGGAGTGTAGCATTCATGCAGGGAGTGTAGCATTCATGCAGGGAGTGTAGCAGGCATGCAGGGAGTGTAGCAGGCATGCAGGGAGTATAGCATTCATGCAGGGAGTGTATCATTCATGCAGGGAGTGTAGCATTCATGCAGGGAGTGTAGCATTCATGCAGGGAGTGTAGTAGGCATGCAGGGAGTGTAGCATTCATGCAGGGAGTGTAGCATTCATGCAGGGAGTGTAGCATTCATGCAGGGAGTGTAGCAGGCATGCAGGGAGTGTAGCAGGCATGCAGGGAGTGTAGCATTCATGCAGGGAGTGTAGCATTCATGCAGGGAGTGTAGCAGGCATGCAGGGAGTGTAGCAGGCATGCAGGGAGTGTGGCATTAAAAGAAAAATGCCAGTAACCCCAGAAAAGAACTTGCCACCTGCAGTGTTAATGGAAGGGGATTCCCCTTCCAAACACTAGCATACTATACTCCATCCTTTCCCCTCCTCCCGTCCTCCACACATCAACAACTCTTCAATAAATGTAAGTGACATGTTGTACTATATTTACATGTAATTTCTTTAATGTTCATTAAATTGTGTATTATTTAATGTCAAAAAGTTCAAAAAAATATTTTATTTTACTACTTTTGGAAGTTTGGAACAGATTAATTTTATTTCCATTATTTCTTATGGGGAAAATTGATTCGGTTAACGATTGATTCGGTTACAGATAAGCCCTCTCTGACGGATTAATATCGTTAACCGAGGTATAACTGTATATGATAATGAATTTATAATAAGAAATTACTTTTGGTTGTTGCATGCACCACACTTAATATTTCTGCATAAAGGAATACCTATTATTGTTAGTTAACATATATCATGTGGTTCTTCAGCCTTCAATAGCCAAAATATTGATCGCAAATTTTCAAAAAAGCCTTAAATGATAGAGACTAAACAAACTCAGGTTCATGATCAGCACATCAAAGTTAGCTTAAAATAACTGATTTGGTTTCTGAATTGGATAAAAAGTTAAATTTTGTTGACTAGTGTTATAAGCAATACACTATGTCTTTAGTCAAGTCTCCTAAACCTACTAAAAGTATAAGTCATTTATACATACAACTGTATTTACATCTTCAGAACACTGTGCTGTAATACCTAAAACATCTGGAAGATTGTAACACAGCTCACAGGCATTCAAGTTCATTTGAGATAATTTATTCCTAGGATGACTCATGTCTGGAACATGTTCGTACAGCACAACAACATGAACAAAATAGTCAGTTGACCAAATGAAATCACTGGCCCACAGATGGCTCCAACTTCTTCCTGTTCCTTATCTGTATATCTCATAACAATTAAAAGGCTTTCAAAGGAGCTGATGTAGGTAACAGCTCTTAGCTTGTAAATAAAGTTAGTAATCCTAAACCTAACCTTGTAGAACCCTGTGTAAAAAAAAAACTTTGTCATATCTCTTGTGTGTTCATTTGAACATCTTCATAATTTTATGCAAATTACAAGGTCAGAAGTGTGGAATAACTTATCGGGTGATTTAAAAAGCTGCAGTATTCTTTATGAATTGAGATCAAAACTAAAAGTAGGGTGTACTTAAATAATGTAATTGTGTGATTCTCTAAAATTCACTAAAACAAATGTCTTAAATAATTAATGTACAATCAAGTTATTACATTGTGGTACTGTTTTATTACTTCCCCTTGTCTTATCTTAATCCTTCCCCTAATTTTCAACTTATTGACTATCTTAGAACCTTTATCACATCAATATTACTATTATTGTGTTTCACTTCACTCTCTTGTGATTTTGATTAGGGATGGGACCATAATAAAAATTTTGCTGATACCATCAAAATTTTCCAACACTGGTACTTACCAATACTGATACCATCAAAATTAGCCAATACTGGCACTTACCAATACTGACACCATCAAAATTAGCCAATACTGGTACTTACCAATGTTGATACGTACCATCAAAATTAGCCAATACTGGTACTTACCAATGTTGATACCATCAAAATTAGCCAATACTGGTACTTACCAATGTTGATACCATCAAAATTAGCCAATACTGGTACTTACCAATGTTGATACCATCAAAATTAGCCAATACTGGTACTTACCAATACTGACACCATCAAAATTAGCCAATACTGGTACTTACCAATGTTGATACCATCAAAATTAGCAGATGCCCACCGATACCAATACTTTTTCACATCCCCTATTTTGATTCTGCCCTTCTAACTACAGAATTAATTTTGGTTTATCCACAGTTTTGTTTAGACTTAATTCCTTTTTTCACTTGAGGTGTGACCAGGCCTTGTATGTTGTGTCATCTTTCAATACTTTCTACTAGATTCACCAGCTTAAACAACTCCACAACCACGTACAGTGGACCCCCGAAATTCGTCATTAATTCGTTCCAGAATGCTGCTCAAGTGCCGTTACCGAACGAATTTGTTCCCATAAGGAATAATGTAAATTAGATTAGTCCTTTTAGACCCCCAAAAATACACTTACAAAAGCACTTACAAAAATACACTTACATAATTGTTTGAGTTTGGAGCAGTACGAACTCCGGGGGTCCACTGTACTGCATTTTATTTTATTAAGTACAGTGGAACCTCGGTACTCGAACAGCTCCCTTCTTGAACAATTCAGTATTCGAACGCTTTGTTCGGTAAAAAAATCGCTTGGTAGTCAACCATTTGCTGAGCACTCGACCAAACAAACACAACCTGCCAGAACTTCACTGTAAACTATTTTGTGTTTCTTCACATTTTTTTTATATTATTTGTATAAATGTCACCATGGGGCCTGAGAAGATTAGTGATAACAGCCAACAAAAAAGAAAATTGGTTGGGAAAAATTCATTCGGTACTCAAACAGATTGGCACTTGAACAGCCTTCTGGAATGAATTAAGTTCAAGTACCAAGGTTCCACTGTACTTTTAGTTTAAGTCTTCCAGAATTTCTTACTAGTTCTTGTTCTTATTTCCTCTTATCTCCATGGGGAAGTGGAACAGAATTCTTCCTCCGTAAGCCATGCGTGTCGTAAGAGGCGACTAAAATGCCGGGAGGAAG
>WNWK01044865.1:0-14942 GCA_009830355.1 Cherax destructor | reverse complement strand
AAAAGTACAAAATTTGATTGAAAATTGACGAAATTATGCTATCGCAAATTTTGATGTGTCAGCGATATTTACGCATCAGTGATTTTGCTGACTTTGACTCCCTTTTTGGGCCAATTACATTATTCCAGTCGACCAAATTCTTAGCTATTTCCCCTAGTATTACTTCCATTCTATCGATTGAGCACAAGAAATGCCCAGTCAACTGTTTCAACTACAAAATAAAGTGGTTGGAAATTGGAAATTTTAGTCAATTTAACTCAAAGTTCAAACTATTACAATTTCAAAATGGGGCATAAAAAACAATGCAGGCATTCCTGGCACTAAACTAACATTTCCTCTGTTCATTAGTTACTTTTTCAGTCTTTACAAATGAATTCCATTTTTTTTTTTTTATTCACATAATGAATTTTTATTAAAACCCAAAAAAATGGAAGATTTACTGTTATGCAATATTGTAATAATTGTACAAATAATATCACCACATTTGTGAACGTATATTAGCCCCACCAGTTTTGGCGCATATTAGACATGTGAGGTCATTTGTTTACTCTTGAACATAGGCAAAAATTTAACATTTCCACTATTTTGACCCAGTTTCAAGCCATTTGGTACAAAAACCAATCGAAATCATCTCTATATCTGTAATATATCTTCCATTTATCAAATGAGCCCAAAGAATTCGCAAATACAATTATAAAAAGTTTTAAAATAAAACACTGCAAAGTCGCTTTTTTAATCGAAAATTGCGGTTTCAGTTTTCTCTCTCATTTTGCACTGTGTGCTGCAGGATTTTTTTTATGTGGTACACTTCCCAATAGATGTATTCCCCATATCTAGGCCAAAATTTGCCACCCCAAAGCTTTCTAGTGAGCTGAGCTCATGACGTGGGAAACAGGGTTTTGGGACCCCTGAACTCAAAGCCGTAGAATACGGCAGGGGACCCTGAAAGGGTTAATGTTTAGTCAAGGCCTTACTGGAACTTGAAGGGAGAGCTTATGTGACCAATACGTAATTACATGCCCTTTTTGGAACTTCCAGGTTGTTTGCAAACCATCTACAGTACATCTCACATCTCTGAATCTTCAATATGCAGGTTTTAAAACGACTCATTCTAGACTTTTTTTTAATATGGTAAGTGGCACATCCTGACAATGAGCATACTGCTAGTCTTGAATCCACACATATTAAATATTAGGCTATGTGCCACACATGTGCAGGCAACAGTTTTTAAAAATATCTTTGTTAAAATGTGTAAATAGCTATAGGTAAATACATCTGATGATGATGAAAGTATTTTAGGAGTTTTTTTTTTTTGGGTCACGCTGCCTCTGTGGGGGACAACCGACTTGTTGAAAAAAAAAAAAAGCATCTGAACTTTTTTTACAAAGGGTTTATTTCAAAACTGAAATAGATGGCTTTAATATTGTTATTTTTCTTATTAAAGCTTTTCATGATAGAATTTACTTCAGTGGGCCCCCCAGTTTCAGTCATAAATTCCCCGAAGGCTGCTCAAGTATTACCGAACACTTTCCCCTTTAAAGGGAAAAATGTCAAGTAGGTTACTCCATTTCAGACCCCCCAAAAAAACACTTACAAAAGCACTTTCAAATTACACTTACATAATTGTTCATTTCTGAGGTGACCAAACTCAGGGGTCCACCGTATGCCATGTTTAGACAAAAAAGACCTTGATATTAGTTTTCCCCATGAAGCAATATAATCCTCAAAATATAGTCCAAAAATCCATGGCTGTACGGGTACTGCTCGCAATCATCTACCTTTAAATTTCCCAAAAAACCCTTTAAAAATCTACCTTGTGCATGAGCAAACTGTGCCTCTATATAAAAAACTTTCCCAAACCCTACACTGTTATTAAAAGAGCTAAATTTTCAGCCAGATATTCCAGTCAAACTTTCCAGTAACTCACCTTGTACAGTACAGTGGACCCCGGTGTTCGCCTGCTCCAAACTCGCCCTTTTATGCAAGTGTTTTTTTTTTAAATTTTTTTGTAAGTGTTTTTTTTGGGGGTCAAAAAGGGACTAGTCTCACATTTTTCCCTATGGGGAAAAATTTCGTTTTGGAATGGCACTTGAGCAGCATTCTGGAACAAAAAAATCACAAAAACCGGGATCCACTGTATAAAAAAAACTGTTAATATATATGTAGTACAGATGTGGCCTTCCCATAATACAGTACCTGTTTTTAAGTGTTTAGTGCACTTGGCACATCCCAAAACAAGACGTGGATCATTCCTTGGTCGGTGAAAGTGGCTTGTGACATCTTGATGGTATAAGGAGTGACATTTTTGACCTCCACCAGCCGATTGCGTGAGATACGGGGCTCCTATGTAATGAGACATTAAATGATATTACACAAAATTATTTAAACTGCATTATTCTATAAAAAAGGGATATAAAAAAAATATTTAAAAAGTTTTCATGGGTCAAGAATCAGAAATGCCCATTTAGTCACAACTAGTTTTGCTAACATTTCACTTGGCCAAAAACTCCCCATTTAAAGATGTCTGTGCCCCTTGAACAAACAAGCACTCACTTATTGCCATTTCAATCAATGATTAATCCCAGAATAATCAAATACTATAAGTTGCCACAATGAGTATTACACAAAAACTAAAAACCCAAGACTTGCATGTGGTGATTTTCAAGGGTTTCATAAGATGCTTATAGACCACACAGATCATAGCCCCGTGAAGCATACTGGATTTGAAAAAACCAACAAGAATGATGTAGATGAGTTGCAGTATAGGGAGATGTCTTCATCAATAAAGAACTGATGAAGCTTGAAGAGTAAGCTAGTTTAGGAGAGGATGAGAAAGATGATAAAACTAAAAAGCTCTATAATGGCTCGGGGAACCATATCGTTTTTAAAATAATTTAGAAGTATGTATAGAGGAGAGTTATTAAATGGAGATTTAAAGGGGTATCGGGAAGATGGAGAGAATATTTTGAGGATTTGTTAAATGTTGATGAAGACGGGGAAAGCTGTGATTTCGTGTGTAGGGCAAGGGGGAAAACATCTTGTAAGGTGTGGAAGAGCCAGTTGTGGGTGTAGGGAAGTTCGTGGGGGCAGGGGGTAGAATAAAAGGGGGGGGGGGCAGCTGGGATTGATGGGATAAAGATAGAAATGTTAAAAGCAGGTGGGGAAAAATTTTTTTGGAGTGGTTGGTGCTATTATTTAATAAATGTATGGAAGAGGGTAAGGTCCCTTTAGGGATTGGCAGGGCGTGTATTGTTCCTTTGTATAAAGGCAAAGGGGAAAAAGAGTGAAAAAATTATGGGAATAAGTCTGTTGAGTGTACCTGGTAAAGTGTATGGTAGAGTTATTATTGAAAAAATTTAAAGAGTAAAACAGAAAGCAGGATAGCAAAATGAACAAGGGGGGGTTTTTGGAAAGGTAGGGGGGTGTAGACCAAGTGTTTACAGTGAAACATATAGGTGAACAGTATTTGGATAAGGGTAAAGATGTTTTTGTGGCATTTATGGTTTTGGGAAAAAGGGGTATGATAGGGGAGATAGGGGGAATGTGGCAGATGTTGCAGGTGTATGGAATAGGAGGAAGGTTACTGAAAGCAGTGAAGAGTTTTTATGAGGATAGCGAGGCCAGGGTTTGAGTGTGTAGGAGGGAAGGGGACTATTTCCCAGTAAAAGTGGGGCCCTTAGACAAGGATGTGTGATGTCACCTGGTTTTCAATATATTTATAGATGGGGTTGTAAGAGAAGTGAATGCGAGGGTCTTGGCAAGAGGTGTTGGGCTAAAAAAAAAGAAAAAATAAAAAGTGGGAGTTGTCACAGTTGTTTTTTTGCTGATGACACTGTGCTTTTGGGAGATTCGGGAAGAGAAGCTGCAGAGGTTGGTGGATGAATTTGGTAGGGTGTGAAAAAGAAAAAAATTGAAAGTGAATATGGGAAAGAGTAAGGTGATGAGGATAAAAAAAAGAATAGGTGACGAAAGATTGGTTTCAGATTGGGGGGAGAGAGTATGGAGGAGGTGAATGTTTTCGAATTTGGGAGTGGACATGTCGGCGGAGGGGGTCTATGAAGGATGGGGTGAATCATAGAATTGATGGGGGAAAAAGGGTGGTGGAGCCTTCGGGTCTGTGGAGAAAAAAGAACCTTGTCCATGGAAGTAAAGGGGGGAATGAAAGGGGGTATAGTTACCAACGCTCTTATATGGGTGTGAAGCATGGGTGATGAATGTTGCAACGGGGGAGAAGGCTGGAGGCAGTGGAGATTTTCATGTCTGAGGTCAATGTGGGTGTGAATATAATGCAGAAAATTCGGATTTAAAATTAGGGGGGTGCGGGATTCCCAAAAACGATTGTCCAGAGAGCTGAGGGGGGTTGTTAAAAGGTGGTTTGGACATGTAGAGAGAATGGAACGAGACAGAGTGATTCCCCCGGGGTGTATAAATCTGTAGTGGGGGGAAAGGGGGGGTAGGGGTCGGCCTAGGAAAGGTTGGAGGGAGGGGGTAAAGGAAGTTTTGTGTGCGAGGGGGTTGGGGGTTTCCCGCAAGCATGTGTGAGCGATTTTATAGGAGGAATGGAGGCATAAGGGAATACTTGACGTGCTGTTGGAGGTGAGCAAAAATAACATTTTGAAGGGGTTAGGGAAACCGGCAACTTGGTTCCCGGGGGATGGGGAAAACAGGCCGGGACCTGAAGGAGGGGGGTTAATGTTGCAGTTTTATAACTGTAGTGTAAAAAACACCCTTCTGGCAAGACAGTGATGGAGTGAATGATGATGGTTTTTTTTTTCGGGGCCCCCCGCCTTGGGTGGGGGAAACGGGGGGATGTGTTAATAAAAAAAAAAATATAGAGTTTGAGAAAAAAGTACTACAGGATGCTGTATGCAGACACAAGTATAGGTCGGGAATCACAAATCCGAAATCAAAAAATCCGGTTCCACTTTTCCCTCGGGACTAATTTCGGGTAGCATAATTTCAATTTTCCAGGGTTTGCCACACCAACCTGCTGGTACTGTTTGGTGGCGTTACTTGCTGCGTAAATCATTCCAACTTTTTTCTCCATTTATTGTTATAACCCGCTTCTTTTAGCCCCCCATGGTTCCCAATTTAATAAAAAAAGTGCTTCTCGTTGTGTTAAAAACACATTTTTCCGTTCATACATTGTCCATAAAAGATAAGGTGGCTTTGATACCCACTGTCAGTTGCCATGAGCTCAGTCTCGTGATGCAGGAGAATATGCTTTATTATTATGCTAATATCAATACTATGGCTTATTTACCTATCACAATTGATCAAATTGACATAATAAACAATATACAGTGGCCCCCCGCCTAACGAGCACCCTGGAAATCGTAAAATTTTGTAAGTATAATATTGAAATGCTTGTAAGTGTATTTTGGGGGTCTAAAAAACAAACCCTACGTGACATTATTTTTTAAGGAAGTAAATTTTTGGGTAATGACATTGAGCAGACTTCGGGAATGAATTTTGCTCGTTGGTGGGGGTCCACTGTAAATAACCAAAAAACATGGTAAATACTCCAGAATGAATAATATTTGACATAATCCCAAGGGTTTGACAGAGGTATGAAGAGGATAGGGGATACAAGTACCATCCTCCTATCCCTGTCTTGGGGGTTTTATTAGAGAAAATGGAGGTAGCACAGGGCTGATATACACTCATAATGCCCATAAAACTGAAACAAAAATGCTATTTTCTCACATAGATTATCATACATAGCAGATATGTGTAGAGAACCTAGGATAACCCAAAACAGTAAAAGGACTTTTTTCCCAGTCCCCTGGCTTGGGCTTGTCATATATGTTTTTTGGGTAAATATTTTTTTTTTAGTTGTTTGTTGGGCTATTTTATTGAAACTTGGCAATGTATGATGAAAAGATGCTTCTTAAACACCAAAAATGAAAGAAATCGAACGATAAATAACGGAGTTCACTTCTCAGCCATTACCCCCCCTTAGCGGTATTTTTTCTTTGGTTTTTCATGGTTGTTTTCCCTTTTTTTTTGGTCTCATTTGATAGAATAGAAGATATATTACAGAAATAGATATGTTTTTGATTGATTTCCGATAAAAAGTACAGTGGACCCCAGTATGAATTAACCCCCAGGAGCTATACTTAACACAAAGTTTACGAGATTCGAACCATTATTTCAAAAAATAATGTAAATACAATTAATCCTTTCCCAAAAAAAAATATTCACATATAAAATAATTAAAAACAATATACAGTGGACCCCCGATTTTCGTAAAATTCACCCCTGAAGTCTGCTCAAGTGCCATTCCGCGAATTTACTCCCTTGGAAAATTTCCTAGGTTGTCTATTTAAACCCCCCAAAAATACATTCCACAAGAACTTACAAAATTATACTTACAAAATTTACGTTTTGGGGGATTCGTTAACCGAGGGTCCACTGTACAGGGTACCTCGGTTAATTTTTTTTCGTTCGAGAATGCTGTTCAAGTGCCATTCCCAAAACGAATTTATCCCCATAAGGAATAATGTAAAATAGACTAGTCCTTTTACCCCCCCAAAATATACTTACAAAAGCTTTTAAAAAAATAAATTTAAATAAAGGGCGTTTTTGGGACCATCGAACCGAGGTACCACTGTATATATATATATATACATTTACTTCCTTTTTTGAAGGTTTCAGGCATCTGAAGATAGAGTAATGAGTAAGAAGGTCCTCTTGGGCATTTTCTTCCAAACAGGCCTGTTTCATCACAATTAAACACTTGTTGGGAGGAATTCTTCAGCCCCTACGAAAAATCCCCATTTCCCGCATGCCTGCTAATCCCCGCATGCCTGCTACCCCTGCATGCCTGTACCCCCTGCATGCCTGTCACTCCCCCGCATGCCGCTCACTCCCCCATGCCTGCTACACCCCTGCATGCCCACACTCCCCGCATGCCTGCTACACCCCCATGCCTGCTCACCCCCGCATGACTGACACTCCCTGCATGCCTGTTAATCCCTGCATAATGCTACACTCCCTGCATGAATGCTACACTCCCCCATGCCTGCTACACTCCTGCATGCTTGCTACACTCCCTGCATGAATGCTACACTCCGCATGCCTGTTACACTCCCTGCATGCCTGCTACACTCCCTGTTTTCGCAACCCCCATCAATGCAAACTCCCCGCATCAATGCTAAACTCCCCGCATCAATGCTAAACTCCCTGCATGCCTGCTAACCCTGCATGAATGCTACACTCCCGCTGCCCCTATTCTCCTGCATGCCTGCTATAATCCCTGCATGAATGCTACACTCCCCGCATGAATGCTACACTTCCTGCATGAATGCTACACTCCCTGCATGAATGCTCACTCCCTGCATGAATGCTAAACTCCCCGCATGAATGCTACACTCCCTGCATACCGTAAACTCCCCGCATGGTGCTACCTTTGCATGAATGCTAAACTCCCTGCATACCTGCTAAACTCCCTGCATACCTGCTAAAACCCCGCATGGCTGCTCACTCCCGCATGAATGCTAAACTCCCTGCATGCCCCTACACTCCCTGCATGAATGCTACACTCCCCGCATGAATGCTACACTCCCCCCATGAATGCTACCACAGGGTGCCACTAGGAAACCTTTTTACCCATGGTGACTTATTTCACAGTGACAATAACAAAGCACCAAAAAAAAAACCAAATGTAGTGTGAATGTTTGAAAGAAGCTAGGTAATGTTCTCTCAATGGAAAAAAAACGCTCACTGGCGGCGTCCTTTTCGTCCCGGGGGGCGGAGCAGGCGGACAGGTCTAAACCAAAAAAAGGGGTTTTACGATTCTCAAATCGTAAAAGTTACGAAAAACGATGTTTACGAAGAAGAACCTTTAAAACCGGGGCCACTGTACCTTGAAATTGACCAAAAATAGGAAATGTTCATTTTTTCCGGGGTTCAATGAACTTTCTTGTGTAAGTCAAGTTGGTTAACTTTGTGTACAGGTACTGTATGTCCTGTACAATTCATACGTATGCTGACATGTTAAGAAAGGGTTTTGAGATAAGAGGAAAAATAACCAGATATTGATGAAAAATTTTTTAAACCCAAACAGAATATAAACTTAAAACTAACCAGTAAGCAAAAACCAAAAACAAACCAGTATAAAAAAATTTAAAAAACTTAAAACTAAAACTTAATGCAACTTTAACCCTTTCACTGTCAGCTCTGAAATTAAAAGGGATCATATCGGGATTTTAAAAAAAAAAATTTTTTGAAATGGTGAGAATCTTTTCTAAAGGTAATGACACCAAAATTATGAAATTTAATGGAAAAATTACAGAATTATGCAGCTGCAAAGTTGGTGGTCCGGGGGCACTTTATGCATCAACAATTTCAACCACTTTGAGTTCTGTTTTGCCAATTCCACTGCTTAACCTGATATACTCCAATATAGGAGCTTTAATAGAAACTATGTAACATGCCAAGACAAAAACCATTCTCATTACTAATTTTACAATCTAAATATTCAACTCCCCCAATATTGTAAATCTATTTAATCATTTGAAATTTGTATTCATTTATAATTTTAAATAGATTAAGAACTAGTATTAGTCTGCCCGAATGCCTAGCATGCCCAGGCATCTAGGCATGAAAGGCCATCTTTGTAATTATTGTCTTATAAATGTAAACCACATATTTAACTTTACAGAGAAATAAAACCATCTGAATCTGAATATCAGGAGTCAGCAATCTGACCAATTTTATATAAACTTCAAAAAATAGCAAAAAATAAACACTGTTGGCATTGCAGCCATAAAGCAACTTTTCCCTTTATAATAATCATGTCCCTAAGCCTCTGCTATTTACACTTGCCCTCCATTTGAATCATCACAAAAAAACAAAGTTCTACCCTATTTCAGGGATGATTAAATATAACCAGGAATCACCATGGTTGGGGGCATTTCAATAACTGAAGCAGACCTAAAAAAAAAAAATAAAAAGACGGGGTATGGGGCTTTCCCATCAAAAAATTTCCCAAAAAAAATCAAATATTTCTGCTACTTTGAGCCTAATTTCAAGTCTTCACTTCCATTCCTGAAACTGGCCATAATCATCTTTATGTCAGTAGTTTATCTTCCATTCTATCAACTGATAGAAAAAAAACAGCCAAAAAAACGATAAAAACATTCCCCCTCAAAGTTACTATTTTAAACTAAACACAAGGTCAGAGGTTTGCTTTTCCAGTCTTTACTATATGGTATGTAAATTTTTTTTTTCCCAGACATTCACTGAACGGACCATTCCCCATGTCTAGGCCTCTCAAATATGCTCCCAGCATTTTTGAAGGAGCGTTTTAAAACAGATCTACCCGACTGATGCTGGCACATAAAGGGGCCCCCAAAAATTTTGGGAAATTTATTACCCGTAAATACTAAAGTAAGCCAGTCTGAACATCAATTTAAGACTTCTCAAAACCATCTACTCACGCTAAACTAAATACAGTGGACCCCTGGTTTTCGTGATTTTTTTTCCCCGAATGCTGTTCAAGTGCCATTAAAACAATTTATTCCCAAAGGGAATAATGAAATTAGACTAGTCCTTTTAGACCCCAAAAATACACTTACAAAAGCACTTACAAAAATACACTTACATAATTGTTCAAGTTTGGAGACATGAACACGGGGCCCCTGTATTTATACTAAATACAGTGGCCCCCGGATTACGCCATTTTTGTTTCAGAATGCTGTTAAATGCCAGTACCGAACGAATTTGTTCCCAAAAGGGAATTACAGTGGTCCTCGGTTTTCGTGCATCCCCAAACTCGAACTTTTTGTAAGTGTATTTTTGTGCTTTGAAGTGTATTTTGGGGTCAAAAAAACAAACCCTACGTGACATTATTTCTTGGGGGAAGTAAATTGTTGGGAAATGGAACGAGCACATTTGGAACGATTTTTAAAAAACCGGGGGACCACGTAATGTCTGCACTCGAAGGAGGGGTGTAAATGTTGCAGTTTTATAACTGTAGTGTAAAGCACCCCTCTGGCAAGCATGATGGAGGAATGATGATAAAAGTTTTTCTTTTGCCACCCTGCCTTGGTGTTTTTTTTAAGTCCCTTTTGTAAGTATTTTTTGGGGGGTCTAAACGGACTAATCTAATTTACATTATTCCTTATGAGAACAAATTGTTCGGAACGGCACTCAAACAGCATTCGGGAAACAATTATGGCCAAAAACCCGGGGGGTCCACTGTATTAACTTCACCAAAAATTCCCCTAATTACCTAAATCTTAAAATTAAAATTAGATGCCCAAATTTCAAATTACAATACTACATGGTAGTATAAATCCCCCAAAACAATACCCTTTTCACCCAATTGTAGCATTCTCATACTGTAAACTACTTTCAACATCGCACAATATTTATATTCCCTAATATAATTTTAATATTTACTACTGATATAAACAACCTGCAAATTACTTTTAAATTGTCCCAATGTAATATCCCCAGATTGTAATTTGAGTAAACATGTCTGATATAAATAAAACATATGTACAACTTAAACAAACTATGATCAATTTTTCTAGTATTAAGTAGTCTGTGAAATTTTTGTCTGCCCATAATGCCATGGCATGATAGTGGCTCTCTTTTCACTGCAACTCATTACTGTAATTAGATAATCTCAAGTAAACTTGCAATGAAATAAAATTTGTATTTGTAATATTGTAGGCTTACGTGAGACAGTAAAAGGGTTAAATGAAATCTAATAAAAATTACTACTACTCAGACTAAATTTTAGCTAAACAATACACAGGGAAAAAAAAGTTGTAATTTGAACTTCAATACCTAAATTTTAACCAATGTTATCATCCACAATGTCACTGACAAGGAGGGTACAGGGGCCCACTTATGAACACCGCCACATTATGTACATACATGAGACATACCCATCTTTTTAATAGCATTGTTTTATATAAACAATTTTGTAAGTCAAAAACTCGCTTAAGAGGGGGACCTCCTTAGATATCAACATTCTGTTCAAATACTAACTTATTAATCAAAAAAGTATATGTGACTAACTTGCAAACTGTCAGTTGACCTCATCCATTATTTCCATAGCCAGATCTTTCATGTCAGTATCTGACTCATTCACGACTTTCGACTACGAGAAGAACTTTCAGATTTAATGGATGGTGTCGGAGAAGGAGGGAGACTTGAATGCACTTGGAGAGTCAAAACGTGGCCTTTTGGGCATTATCATACATCATCACGACTGCCATCACACAAACAATAGCTTCCACTTTAGCTCAAACAATACTGTCTACACTTGAATATAATTTCAATATTACACACTGTAAAACTCAAATATAATATGTACTTTTCAAAGCTTTAAAACAATATTAAAAAAGTCTACTATTACTTACACTCAATTTTTGCTCCATATCCTTTTTTAATTTCCCCTCTTGGAAAAAGAAAAGGGAAAGGGGGCTGCCAGGTTTTTATCGTGGAATTGGAGATTCTCGACGAAAACTGAATGGATCCCGAGGAATGGTTCCTAAAGTTTCATTATAATTCTTCAATATGAAAACCATCAGGGGAACCCCAGTTTCAAACATTCCCAACTCGCCCCCATTATGTAAGTTTATTATTTTAAGTGCTTTTTTAATGTATTTTTGGGGGCTGAAATGGACTAATCTAATTTACATTATTCCTTATAAGAACAAAAAAAAAGGGAAAACTGCAGCAGGCCTACTGGCCCATGCGAGGCAGGTCCCAAATCTCCCAAACCCGGTTAAGCCAATGCCCCGACCCAGCCAGGTCAGGTTACATTCATTTAAAGGGAAAGGGGCACTGCATCTGACCTAGTAGCACAAGCAGTCAGGGCCAACTCACACCCACCGACCCCACCTGGAAATAACCCTCTCCAGGTAGTCGGTCATTCCACTTAAGGAATTAGTCCGCATCCGACCTAGTAGCACAAGCTAATCAGGCCCAAACTCACACCCACCCACACCCACTCATGTATTTATCAAACCCTTTTTTTAAAACTACACAATGTCCCCCCCCTATGACGGTACTGGAGTTTGTTCCACTCATCCACAACCTATTACCAAACCAGTGCTTTCCTATATCCTTCCTGAATCTGAACTTTTCCAACTTTCTGTAAAACCCCCTGTGGTTTAGCGTTTCTATTTGATTATAAAAATTTCCAACTTGAAACCATTGCTGCGAGTCCTGCTTGGCTGGATATTTTCAGCACGCTATTTACATCCCCTTTATTTATTCCTGTTTTCCATTTATACACCTCAATCATATCCCTTGAACAGCATTCTGGGAAAGAAAAAAGTTCAAACTAGGGGTTCCACTGATATTGTATTTTGTTTATGTAAAAGTGTTTAACTAAGTCTCATAAAAAAAAAAAATTTTATAAGCCAATATTTATATATATACCAAAGGGAAAACTTAAAAAAATAGAATACATTAATTTCATTTTCACCTTGCTCATAGGAGGTATGGTCTTTCCCTGTCTTTGTCTGACTGCTTCATCTACAATGGCTTTCGCTGATCCACAGAGTCCCGGCCCCCGAATGCAGAAGCCGCAACCCACGACGGAACAATGGATCCAACTCCAGATTAGCCATCCCTGCATTCCACTGACACACATACTGAAAACATTTTATCATTAAATGCTCATACTAAAGGGATTTCTGCATGCACACCTAAATGTCATTACTTTTGTACAAACACTGTATCAGGCTGAAATAAAGAAACTTCACATTTTAATTTTTAAATTGTACAGTATGTGTGTATATTTATATTGTATAGTTTTTTAATGCATGTACTGTATATGTATGTACTGTATATACAGTAAATGAATGCATGCGTGTGCATGCATAAATAAATATACAGTGGCCCCCGGAAACAGCACCCTGGAAATCGTCAATTATGTAAGTATAATATTTTAAGTGCCTTTGTAAGTGTATTTTTGGGGGGTCTGAAATGGACTAACCTATTGACATTATTTCTTAGGGATAAATTGTCGGTAATCCTTGAGCAGGTTTTGGAATAAATTTTTGCTCGTTACTCGGGGATCCACTGTATGAAACAGGGGAGTTTCAACACCCCAAAAACTCCCCCTTTATGTAAGTTTTTTTTGTAAGTTTTTTTTGGGGTCTAAAAGGACTAATCAAATTTTAAATCATTCTTTATGGGAATAAATTTGTTTGGTAACAGCACTTGAACAGCATTCTGGAATGAGGGTGAGTTTTGGAGTGTTCGAATAGCAGGGGCCACTGTATATATGTATAAAAGGGAAAGGGAAAAAGAAGTGTAAAAATTTTAGGGGGAAAAAGTCTGTTGAGTATACTACAGTGGACCCCCGATCGTAAAAAATTTATTCCAAAATGCTCAAGTGCCAAGAACTAATTTACTCCCCTTTAAAAAAAAAATGTCAATAGGTAGTCCATTTCAGACCTCAAAAAAAACACTTACAAAAGCACTTACAATATTATACTTACATAACTGTATGATTTCCTGTGAATCGGGTCCACTGTACCTGATAAAGTGTATGGTAGAGTTATTATTGAAAGAATTAAGAGAAGCGGGGGGAGGATAGCAGATGAACAAGGAGGCTTTAATAAGGGTAGGGGGGGGAGACCAAGTGTTTGTAGTGAAACTTATAGGTGAACAGTATTTTGATAAAGGGGAAAGAGGTTTTGTGGCATTTATGGATATGGAAAAAGGGATATGATAGGGTGGATAGGGGGGGCAATGTGGCAGATATTGCAAATGTATGGAATAGGGGGTAGGTTATTGAAAGCAGTGAAGAGTCTTTGGGGATAGTGAGGCTCAGGTTAGGAGTAGGGAGGGGATTATTTCAAAAGTAGGCCTTAGACAGGATGGTGATGTCACCATGGTTGTTCAACATATTTATAGATGGAGTTGTAAGAAAGTGAATGCTCAGGTGTTGGCAAGAGGTGTGAGGTTAAAAGATAAAGAATCTAACACGAAGTGGGGTTGTCACAGTTGCTTTTTGCTGATGACACTGTGTTTTTGGGAGATTCTGAAGAGAATTGCAGAGGTTGGTTGATGAGTTTGGTAGTGTATGTAAATAAAGGGAAATTAAAAATGAATATAGGAAAGAGTAAGGTGATGAGGATAAAAAAAAAATTAGGTGACATCACAGGTAGTAGGGACCCTATCTGACCAGGGATCATAAAAAAACTATTTTAATACTTACAATATACTACAAAGTATATTCATAGTGGTTCAGTACCATGACACAAGGCGGGACTACAGGCATCTCTTAGTACCAAATGCAACCATTACCTGCCAGTAAAAATATTTGGGGGGTTAGTCATGTTGTGGGTTGCATTTTTGAAGAACTATCTGCAAAGGATTATGTGGAAATATAACAAAAAAACAATAACAAATAATTTTATTTTACATGATACATGTTTGTAAAAAGGTGTAACAACTTGGTGAACATGCCAAAAGCCCTTTTATATGCAGAGCATTTCGGGCAAACAAAAGCCCACAATGATTGGTTTTTCTGGTTTTCAATGTCTTTCAAACACTTCTTAATCTACATTAAAAATTTGTTAACAATGATTACAAGGGGTTCTCGGGGGGCATACACATGATGTCAGAAAGGGTACCTGCTTGTCAGCCAGTGGGTACCTGGGGTCAGCCAGTGGGACCTGTTCCAGCCAGGGGGCCGGGTGTCGCCAGGGGGATGGGTGTCAGCCAGTGGGTACCTTTTGTTACCCAAAGGGGGTACCTGTTGTGGGTGGGTCCCTCAGTAGCACCCCGCTGACTTACATCAAAAAGTACATCAAAGTCCCCCGGGGGAAAAAAAAAGCCATGCACGGTGTCTTTAAGATAAGATTTTTTTTGGGGTTTTTTAAACCCCCAGAGGGTTACCCCCCAGGATAACTCAAGAAAGATCGTGTATCAGCGAGGGATTGTTGTTTTATTTCCATTGGGGT
>WNWK01044864.1:0-14943 GCA_009830355.1 Cherax destructor | reverse complement strand
AAAGTTTTTAATGGTACAAATGGGGGGAAAATTGGGTCCCAAGAGGTTTAAATGGTACTAAGGGTGCAAAATGGACTAAAGGTTTAAGTGGTACTAAGGGGTTTTAAAATTGGGTACAAAGAGGTTTTAAAGGTTTTACAAAGGGGAGGGGAAAAAAAGTGCAATGGAAAAAAAGAACTGGAGGAAAAAACGGGAGATAAAAAGAAAGGGAGATGAAAGAGCCAAAAAAGGGGCGAAAAAATTTATACCAACCAAGAAGAAAAGGAAAGAAGAATAACAAAAAATTTCTTTTCCCCAATAAAAAACGGAAAGAGGGGAAAGGGGAAACAAGAGCACTTGGAAGAAAACGCAGAGTAAATCAAATTTCGAAAACAGGGAAAAAAAAAGAACAGGAAATGAATATGGAAGAAGGGGAATAAAGGGGGAAAAAAAAGACACAAGGGAAAATATAAACAAAAGCAGTATAATGTTTTGTTTTGAAAGTTTGCCCCCAATGGGTTTTATCAAATCGAAACCCGTTTGTGATGGAAAAACCCTTTGTCCCGGGCAAACGTAAAAAGGATCACATTATCCCTTTTATGTTTTATTTTTCCCAAAAATATGAAAATGAGAAAGGAAGGTCAGAATCAAATTGAAAATTATATAAAATTTGCTATTAGAAAATTTTTAAATTTTTTTAAAGTGGTAAGCCAGTGGAAGGCCTCGGTCACATGACCAAAAGCTCCAGTGGTGGGTCATCATATAACTAAGACCAGCGTCAGGAAACACTTGTGTCCTGTTTCCTGACCAATCTTACTATCATATAACTAAGACCAGCGTCAGGAAACACTTGTCCTGTTTCCTGACCAATCTTATATCATATAACTAAGACCAGCGTCCAGAAACACTTGTCCTGTTTCCTGACAAATCTTCATCATATTACAATGACCTCAATTGTAGGTTTCTGACCTCAATGTAGGCAAATACTAGAGTCAATTATAGCTGATATTATTAGAAGCCATCTAGATAACCATAATTTGATTAATGATACCCAGCATGGATTCACGAGGGGCCGTTCCTGCCTATCTAATTTATTAACCTTCTTCAGTAAAGCTTTTGAGGCTGTTGATCACGATAAAGAATTGGGATATTGTTTTATTTAGACTTTAGTAAGGCTTTTGATAGAGTACCGCACCAGAGACTGTTAAAGAAAGTGGCAGCTCATGGCATTGGGGAAAAAGTGCTGTCATGGATCGAGTCATGGCTCCCATTAGGAAGCAGAGAGTGTGCATAAATGGGGTTAAATCCGAATGGGACTTGTAACAAGTGGTGTTCCACGGGGATCAGTCTTAGGCCCATTGTTATTTATAATATATATCAATGACCTTGATGAGGGAATTACTAGTGATATGAGCAAATTCGCCACGACACGAAGATAGGTAGGATAATTGATTCAAACATAGATGTCATAGAACTTCAGGAAGATTTAGACAAACTTAATTCGTGGTCAGAAAAGTGCAGATGCAGTTCAATGTAGATAAATGCAAGGTTCTGAAGCTCGGAGTGTCCATAACCCAAGCACTTATAAGTTAAATAACGTAGAACTTAGCCACGATTGCGAGAAGGACTTGGGGGTGATGGTAAGCAGCAACCTTAAACCAAGACAGCAATGCCTAAGCGTACGTAATAAGGCAAATAGATTACTGGGATTTATATCAAGAAGTGTTAGCAACAGAAGTCCAGAGGTTATATTACAGCATACATCATTAGTAAGACCTCACCTAGATTACGCAGCTCAGTTCTGGTCTCCATATTACAGAATGGACATAAATTCGTTAGAAAACATTCAGCGTAGAATGACTAAATTAATACATAGCATTAGAAATCTTCCTTACGAAGAAAGATTGAAGACCCTAAAATTACATTCACTTGTAAGACGTAGAATGAGGAGACATGATCGAGAGGTATACAAGTGGAAAATGGAGTATTAACAAAGGGGATATAAATAAGGTCTTGAGGATATCTCTCAAAGAGAACCCGCAATAATGGATTCAAGTTAGATAAGTTTAGATTTAGAAAGGATATAGGAAAGTATTGGTTTGGAAATAGGGTAGTTGATGAGTGGAACAGTCTGCCTAGTAGGGTTATTGAAGCTAGGACCTTGGGTAGTTTCAAATTTAGGTTGGATAAATTCATGAGGGCTTTAAACTAGAAATAGTTAGTGGTATGGGTTTTGGGGGGAAAACAGAGAAGTCCCAGTGTAGTAATATTATAAGTTGTAGGAGAACTAGTAATAGGAAGAATAAGGTGGACAGTGGAAAGCTAGTGACACTAGATGACAAGGACAGTAATAGGTATAGTGGAAAAACAGAGATGAGCAGGAAGGGTAAAGAGAAAGGAGGGTCTCTAAATATATATTACACCAATAGTCGTAGTGCTACGAATAAGATGGACGAGTTGAGATTAGTTGCAAGTACGGGTAATATTGATGTTTTTGCAATAACTGAGACATGGTTTAATATGAAAAATCGGGACTTGCCTGCCGAATGTCACATTCAGGGTTTTAAATTGTTCCAAGTAGACAGAAGTATCGGGAAAGGGGGGGGGGTGGCACTCATGTCCGTGATCATTTAAATTGTTATAAAAACGGGTATAAAGTCTGAATTACATACAGAGTCTGTCTGGATAGAATTTTCAGAGGGGGTGAAAAATTGATTTTAGGCGTGATTTACCGTCCTCCAAACCCAGATAGGGAACAAGGAGACTACTTTGGGAGGAAAGTTTAAAGGGCCCCAAGACACGATAACGTAGTAATTCTAGGGGACTTTAACTTTAGTCAGATTGATTGAATTTCATGATCAGGGAATTTAGAATCTAACGACTTTTGAAGTAGTTCAGGATTGCTTTTTTAAGCAGTTTGTAACAGAACCTACAAGGGAAATAACCTGCTTGACTTGGTTCTGGCAAGCAAGAAACCCTTGTTAATAATTTAGAAATTACAGAGGAACTCGGCTCAAGCGACCACAAGTCAATTACCTTTAGCATTGAATGGATGTATGATAGTAGGGATAATTCAGTAATGGTCCCAGATTTTCGCTTAGCAGATTATAATGGACTTAGAGAACACTTATCAACTGTGGACTGGGGTGAAAGAGAAGGTATCAATATGACAGTTTTCTTAACACTATACAGGCTGCCCAAAGAACATTTATCCCGTATAAAAGAAATTAGATCAAGTAGAAATGACCCAAAATGGATGAATAATAGGCTCAAATATCTTTTAGGGCAGAAGAAAGGAATTTATAGCGCATAAAAGGGTGAGGGTCATCTTATAAATCAGTATACTGACATTAAGAGGACGTTAAAAGGGAATAAGAAAAGCTAAACGGGATTAATGAAATTAAAGTTGCTAGGATTCAAAACTAACCAAAAGTTTTCCAGGTTTATAGAACAAAAGTTGGGATAGATAGGTCCCCTTAAAAATAACTTTGGGCATCTTACTGACAAGGAGAATGATATGTGCTCTATTTTTAATAATTATTTTCTCTCGGTTTTCACACGGAAGACATTAATAATATCCCAGTAATTAATTTTTACAGAGGCCCAGAAGAAGATAAATTATGTAATATCGATCACTGTTGAAATGATTATGAAACAGCTGGACAGACTGAAACAAAATAAATCGCCTGGTCCTGATGAGCTTTTTGCAAGGGTTCTTAAGGAATGCAAATGGAACTCTGTGAACCAATATCTAACATTTTTAATTTATCTCTTCAAACAGGTGTAGTGTCTGATATGTGGAAGATGGCTAATGTAATTCCTATTTTTAAAGCAGGGGACAAGTCACTACCGTCAAACTACCGCCCAATAAGCCTGACCTCAATTGTAGGCAAATTACTAGAGTCAATTATAGCTGATATTATTAGAAGCCATCTAGATAACCATAATTTGATTAATGATACCCAGCATGGATTCACGAGGGCCGTTCCTGCTATCTAATTTATTAACCTTCTTCAGTAAAGCTTTTGAGGCTGTTGATCACGATAAAGAATTCGATATTGTTTATTTAGACTTTAGTAAGGCTTTTGATAGAGTACCGCACCAGAGACTGTTAAGAAAGTGGCAGCTCATGGCATTGGGGAAAAGTGCTGTCATGGATCGAGTCATGGCTCACCAATAGGAAGCAGAGAGTGTGCATAAATGGGGTTAAACGAATGGGGACTTGTAACAAGTGGTGTTCCACAGGGATCAGTCTTAGGCCCATTGTTATTTATAATATATATCAATGACCTTGATGAGGAATTACTAGTGATATGAGCAAATTCGCCGACGACACGAAGATAGGTAGGATAATTGATTCAAACATAGATGTCATAGAACTTCAGGAAGATTTAGACAAACTTAATTCGTGGTGAAAAGTGGCAGATGCAGTTCAATGTAGATAAATGCAAGGTTCTGAAGCTCGGGAGTGTCCATAACCCAAGCACTTATAAGTTAAATAACGTAGAACTTAGCCATACAGATTGGAGAAGGACTTGGGGGTGATGGTAAGCAGCAACCTTAAACCAAGACAGCAATGCCTAAGCGTACGTAATAAGGCAAATAGATTACTGGGATTTATATCAAGAAGTGTTAGCAACAGAAGTCCAGAGGTTATATTACAGCTTTATACATCATTAGTAAGGCCTCACCTAGATTACGCAGCTCAGTTCTGGTCTCCATATTACAGAATGGACATAAATTCGTTAGAAAACATTCAGCGTAGAATGACTAAATTAATACATAGCATTGAAATCTTCCTTACGAAGAAAGATTGAAGACCCTAAAATTACATTCACTTGTAAGACGTAGAATGAGGGAGACATGATCGAGGTATACAAGTGGAAAATGGGTATTAACAAAGTGGATATAAATAAGGTCTTGAGGATATCTCTCCAAGAGAGAACCCGCAATAATGGATTCAAGTTAGATAAGTTTAGATTTAGAAAGGATATAGGAAAGTATTGGTTTGGAAATAGGGTAGTTGATGAGTGGAACAGTCTGCCTAGTAGGGTTATTGAAGCTAGGACCTTGGGTAGTTTCAAATTTAGGTTGGATAAATTCATGAGTGAGAGGGTTGGATTTGAGTGGGACTCGCGCATGAGTGGGTAGAATTGTCAAAGCTTATTTCTTGGGTAGCATTGAAAATTGGGTTGAGCAAATATTCTGTTAGTGGGACGGATTGTGAAGGACCTGCTAGTATGGGCCAACAGGCCTGCTGCAGTGTTCCTCCTTTCTTATGTTCTTATGTTCTTATGAGTGAGAGGGTTGGATTTGAGTGGGACTCCTGCATGAGTGGGAATTGTCAAGCTTATTTCTTGGGTAGCATTGAAGGTGGGTTGAGCAAATATTCTGTTAGTGGGACGGATTGTGAGGCCCTGCCTAGTATGGGCCAACAGGCCTGCTGCAGTGTTCCTCCTTTCTTATGTTCTTATGTTCTTATAACTAAGACCAGCGTCAGGAAACACTTGTACTGTTTCCTGACCAATCTTACCATCATATAACTAAGACCAGCGTCAGGAAACACTTGTACTGTTTCCTGACCAATCTTACCATCATATAACTAAGACCAGCGTCAGGAAACACAGAGATGGTGAAGCTGCCTTTATTAAGAACATAAGAACATAAGAAAGGAGGAACACTGCAGCAGGCCTGTTGGCCCATACTAGGCAGGTCCTTCACAATCCGTCCCACTAACAGAATATTTGCTCAACCAATTTTCAATGCTACCCAAGAAATAAGCTTGACAATTCTACCACTCATGCGCGAGTCCCACTCAAATCCAACCCCTCTCACTCATGAATTTATCCAACCTAAATTTGAAACTACCCAAGGTCCTAGCTTCAATAACCCTACTAGGCAGACTGTTCCACTCATCAACTACCCTATTTCCAAACCAATACTGTCCTATATCCTTTCTAAATCTAAACTTATCTAACTTGAATCCATTAGGGTTCTCTCTGGAGATATCCTCAAGACCTTATTTATATCCCTTTGTTAATACCCATTTTCCACTTAAGAACATAAGAAAGAACATAAGAAAGGAGGAACACTGCAGCAGGCCTGTTGGCCCATTCTAGGCAGGTCCTTCACATTCCATCCCACCAACAGAATATTTGTTCAACCTAATTTTCAATGCTACCCAAAAATAAGCTTTGATAATTTTATTTACTCATGTGCAATTCCCACTCAAATCCAACCCTTTCACTCATGAATTTATCCAACCTAAATTTAAAACTACCCAAGGTCCTTGCTTCAATAACCCTACGAGGCAGACTGTTCCATTCATCAACTACCCTATTTCCAAACCAATACTTTCCTATATCCTTTCTAAATCTAAACTTATCTAACTTGAATCCATTATTGCGGGTTCTCTCTTGGAGAGATACCCTCAAGACCTTATTTATATCCCCTTTGTTAATACCCTTTTCCACTTGTATACCTCGATCATGTCTCCCTCATTCTACATCTTACAAGTGAATGTAATTTTAGGGTCTTCAATCTTTCTTCGTAAGGAAGATTTCTAATGCTATGTATTAATTTAGTCATTCTACGCTGAATGTTTTCTAACGAATTTATGTCCATTCTGTAATATGGAGACCAGAACTGAGCTGCGTAATCTAGGTGAGGCCTTACTAATGATGTATAAAGCTGTAATATAACCTCTGGACTTCTGTTGCTAACACTTCTGATATAAATCCCAGTAATCTATTTGCCTTATTACGTACGCTTAGGCATTGCTGTCTTGGTTTAAGGTTGCTGCTTACCATCACCCCCAAGTCCTTCTCGCAATCTGTATGGCTAAGTTCTACGTTATTTAACTTATAAGTGCTTGGGTTATGGACACTCCCGAGCTTCAGAACCTTGCATTTATCTACATTGAACTGCATCTGCCACTTTTCTGACCACGAATTAAGTTTGTCTAAATCTTCCTGAAGTTCTACGACATCTATGTTTGAATCAATTATCCTACCTATCTTCGTGTCGTCGGCGAATTTGCTCATATCACTAGTAATTCCCTCATCAAGGTCATTGATATATATTATAAATAACAATGGGCCTAAGACTGATCCCTGTGGAACACCACTTGTTACAAGTCCCCATTCGGATTTAACCCCATTTATGCACACTCTCTGCTTCCTATTGGTGAGCCATGACTCGATCCATGACAGCACTTTTCCCCCAATGCCATGAGCTGCCACTTTCTTTAACAGTCTCTGGTGCGGTACTCTATCAAAAGCCTTACTAAAGTCTAAATAAACAATATCGAATTCTTTATCGTGATCAACAGCCTCAAAAGCTTTACTGAAGAAGGTTAATAAATTAGATAGGCAGGAACGGCCCTCGTGAATCCATGCTGGGTATCATTAATCAAATTATGGTTATCTAGATGGCTTCTAATAATATCAGCTATAATTGACTCTAGTAATTTGCCTACAATTGAGGTCAGGCTTATTGGGCGGTAGTTTGACGGTAGTGACTTGTCCCCTGCTTTAAAAATAGGAATTACATTAGCCATCTTCCACATATCAGACACTACACCTGTTTGAAGAGATAAATTAAAAATGTTAGATATTGATTCACAGAGTTCCATTTTGCATTCCTTAAGAACCCTTGCAAAAAGCTCATCAGGACCCGGCGATTTATTTTGTTTCAGTCGGTCCAGCTGTTTCATAATCATTTCGCTAGTGACTGTGATATTACATAATTTATCTTCTTCTGGGCCTCTGTAAAAATTAATTACTGGGATATTATTAATGTCTTCCTGTGTGAAAACCGAGAGAAAATAATTATTAAAAATAGAGCACATATCATTCTCCTTGTCAGTAAGATGCCCAAAGTTATTTTTAAGGGACCTATCTTATCCCTAACTTTTGTTCTATAAACCTGGAAAACTTTTTGGGTTAGTTTTTGAATCCCTAGCAACTTTAATTTCATAGTCCCGTTTAGATTTTCTTATTCCCTTTTTAACGTCCTCTTAATGTCAGTATACTGATTTATAAGATGACCCTCACCTCTTTTATGGCCTATAAATTCCTTTCTTCTGCCCTAAAAGATATTTGAGCCTATTATTCATCCATTTTGGGTCATTTCTACTTGATCTAATTTCTTTATACGGGATAAATGTTCTTTGGGCAGCCTGTATAGTGTTAAGAAACTGTCATATTGATACCTCTCTTCTTCACCCCAGTCCACAGTTGATAAGTGTTCTCTAAGTCCATTATAATCTGCTAAGCGAAAATCTGGGACCATTACTGAATTATCCCTACTATCATACATCCATTCAATGCTAAAGGTAATTGACTTGTGGTCGCTTGGAGCCGAGTTCCTCTGTAATTTCTAAATTATTAACAAGGGTTTCCTTGCTTGCCAGAACCAAGTCAAGTAGGTTATTTCCCCTTGTAGGTTCTGTTACAAACTGCTTCAAAAGCAATCCTGAACTACTTCTAAAAAGTCGTTAGATTCTAAATTCCCTGTCATGAAATTCCAATCAATCTGACTAAAGTTAAAGTCCCCTAGAATTACTACGTTATCGTGTCTTGTGGCCTTAACAATTTCCTCCCAAAGTAGTCTCCCTTGTTCCCTATCTAAGTTTGGAGGACGGTAAATCACGCCTAAAATCAATTTTTCACACCCTCTGAAAATTCTATCCAGACAGACTCTGTATGTGTTAATTCAGACTTTATACCCGTTTTTATGCAACAATTTAAATGATCACGGACATAGAGTGCCACCCACCCCCTTTCCCGATACTTCTGTCTACTTGGAACAATTTAAAACCCTGAATGTGACATTCGGCAGGCAAGTCCCGATTTTTTATATTAAACCATGTCTCAGTTATTGCAAAAACATCAATATTACCCGTACTTGCAACTAATCTCAACTCGTCCATCTTATTCCTAGCACTACGACTATTATTGCTTGATTGCTTGATTGTGTTAGAACCAGCGATTAATGATGTTCCAAGGCATTTACGTCTGCGGAAATTAGGTTCTCTGACCACTAGTCGGGCGTCGTTAAATTTCAGACCTTCTCTGATGCAACCATCAACCGAAATATTTGAAAATTAGACACATATGCAACATCTGGGTACCTTTATTGTAGACGTTTCGCCCTCCAGTGGTTTTATCAATACAGATTCTAGGACAAAACTTGAAGACAGTGGAACTATGTACAAAATATGAGGTAATCAGTCCCTCAGTGTCTGACAAGTTGTACCATTCATGTGCAACTTGACAGACACTGCAACATCATGGAGTCTTGGTTCAGATTACATCTACATAACCTCCTTCACGGTTAACTACAACTACCACTAACCCATCCCTTGGGTATGACCTACTTCCACTGGGGAATCCCGCCTACCAGTGACTATGCCCTCGTCTGCTGCACGTCCCTATCAGCTGACGCCTATATAAGCGCCAGCCTCCTTGACGCTGCTTCCGCCGGGTCACCATCTGGAGAAGACCCTGGCCGGATGTACCGGCGAATCTACTACAATACAATGCCTCTGCTCCAGAATCTCTACAACTACGGTGCTCTTCACACCAACTCCAAGACTGAGGGACTGATTACCTCATCTACCGCCCAATAAGCCTGACCTCAATTGTAGGCAAATTACTAGAGTCAATTATAGTTGATATTATTAGAAGCCATCTAGATAACCATAATTTGATTAATGATACCCAGCATGGATTCACGAGGGGCCGTTCCTGCCTATCTAATTTATTAACCTTCTTCAGTAAAGCTTTTGAGGCTGTTGATCACGATAAAGAATTCGATATTGTATATTTAGATTTTAGTAAGGCTTTTGATAGAGTACCGCACCAGAGACTGTTAAAGAAAGTGGCAGCTCATGGCATTGGGGGAAAAGTGCTGTCATGGATCGAGTCATGGCTCACCAATAGGAAGCAGAGAGTGTGCATAAATGGGGTTAAATCCGAATGGGGACTTGTAACAAGTGGTGTTCCACAGGGATCAGTCTTAGGCCCATTGTTATTTATAATATATATCAATGACCTTGATGAGGGAATTACTAGTGATATGAGCAAATTCGCCGACGACACGAAGATAGGTAGGATAATTGATTCAAACATAGATGTAAGAACATAAGAACATAAGAAAGGAGGAACACTGCAGCAGGCCTGTTGGCCCATACTAGGCAAGTCCTTCACAATCCGTCCCACTAACAGAATATTTGCTCAACCCAATTTTCAATGCTACCCAAGAAATAAGCTTTGACAATTCTACCCACTCATGCGCGAATCCCACTCAAATCCAACCCCTCTCACTCATGAATTTATCCAACCTAAATTTGAAACTACCCAAGGTCCTAGCTTCAATAACCCTACTAGGCAGACTGTTCCACTCATCAACTACCCTATTTCCAAACCAATACTTTCCTATATCCTTTCTAAATCTAAACTTATCTAACTTGAATCCATTATTGCGGGTTCTCTCTTTTAGAGATATCCTCAAGACCTTATTTATATCCCCTTTGTTAATACCCATTTTCCACTTGTATACCTCGATCATGTCTCCCCTCATTCTACGTCTTACAAGTGAATGTAATTTTAGGGTCTTCAATCTTTCTTCGTAAGGAAGATTTCTAATGCTATGTATTAATTTAGTCATTCTACGCTGAATGTTTTCTAACGAATTTATGTCCATTCTGTAATATGGAGACCAGAACTGAGCTGCGTAATCTAGGTGAGGCCTTACTAATGATGTATAAAGCTGTAATATAACCTCTGGACTTCTGTTGCTAACACTTCTTGATATAAATCCCAGTAATCTATTTGCCTTATTACGTACGCTTAGGCATTGCTGTCTTGGTTTAAGGTTGCTGCTTACCATCACCCCCAAGTCCTTCTCGCAATCTGTATGGCTAAGTTCTACGTTATTTAACTTATAAGTGCTTGGGTTATGGACACTCCCGAGCTTCAGAACCTTGCATTTATCTACATTGAACTGCATCTGCCACTTTTCTGACCACGAATTAAGTTTGTCTAAATCTTCCTGAAGTTCCATGACATCTATGTTTGAATCAATTATCCTACCTATCTTCGTGTCATAAGAACATAAGAACATAAGAAAGGAGGAACACTGCAGCAGGCCTGTTGGCCCATACTAGGCAAGTCCTTCACAATCCGTCCCACTAACAGAATATTTGCTCAACCCAATTTTCAATGCTACCCAAGAAATAAGCTTTGACAATTCTACCCACTCATGCGCGAATCCCACTCAAATCCAACCCCTCTCACTCATAAGAACATAAGAACATAAGAATGGAGGAACACTGCAGAAGGCCTACTGGCCCATACAAGGCAGGTCCCTATCAAAACCACCACTACCTAAAAATTTATTCCCGTACTCACGACACAAATCAAACCCAGCCCTCCCACTCATATATTTGTCCAATCTCTTTTAAAGCCACCCAAGGTCCTAGCCTCTATCACAGTACTCGGAAGATTGTTCCACGCATCTACAACTCTGTTCGAAAACCAGTACTTGCCTATGTCCTTTCTAAATCTAAATTTATCCAATTTAAATCCGTTATTTCTCGTTCTTACTTGGTTCGATATCCTCAGTATTTTATTAATATCTCCTTTGTTTATGCCCATCATCCACTTGTACACCTCGATGATATCTCCTCATTCTACGTCTCTCCAGAGAGTGGAGATTCAACGCTCTAAGTCTATCTTCATACGGGAGATTTCTTATACTGTAAATCATTTTAGTCATTCTTCTTTGTATGTTCTCCAATGAATCTATATCCATCCTGTAGTAAGGAGACCAAAACTGAGCTGCATAATCCAAATGAGGTCTCACTAGTGATGTATAGATGAATTTATCCAACCTAAATTTGAAACTACCCAAGGTCCTAGCTTCAATAACCCTACTAGGCAGACTGTTCCACTCATCAACTACCCTATTTCCAAACCAATACTTTCCTATATCCTTTCTAAATCTAAACTTATCTAACTTGAATCCATTATTGCGGGTTCTCTCTTGGAGAGATATCCTCAAGACCTTATTTATATCCCCTTTGTTAATACCCATTTTCCACTTGTATACCTCGATCATGTCTCCCTCATTCTACGTCTTACAAGTGAATGTAATTTTAGGGTCTTCAATCTTTCTTCGTAAGGAAGATTTCTAATGCTATGTATTAATTTAGTCATTCTACGCTGAATGTTTTCTAACGAATTTATGTCCATTCTGTAATATGGAGACCAGAACTGAGCTGCGTAATCTAGGTGAGGCCTTACTAATGATGTATAAAGCTGTAATATAACCTCTGGACTTCTGTTGCTAACACTTCTGATATAAATCCCAGTAATCTATGTGCCTTATTACGTACGCTTAGGCATTGCTGTCTTGGTTTAAGGTTGCTGCTTACCATCACCCCCAAGTCCTTCTCGCAATCTGTATGGCTAAGTTCTACGTTATTTAACTTATAAGTGCTTGGGTTATGGACACTCCCGAGCTTTAGAACCTTGCATTTATCTACATTGAACTGCATCTGCCACTTTTCTGACCACGAATTAAGTTTGTCTAAATCTTCCTGAAGTTCTATGACATCTATGTTTGAATCAATTATCCTACCTATCTTCGTGTCGTCGGCGAATTTGCTCATATCACTAGTAATTCCTCATCAAGGTCATTGATATATATTATAAATAACAATGGGCCTAAGACTGATCCCTGTGGAACACCACTTGTTACAAGTCCCCATTCGGATTTAACCCCATTTATGCACACTCTCTGCTTCCTATTGGTGAGCCATGACTCGATCCATGACAGCACTTTTCCCCCAATGCCATGAGCTGCCACTTTCTTTAACAGTCTCTGGTGCGGTACTCTATCAAAAGCCTTACTAAAGTCTAAATATACAATATCGAATTCTTTATCGTGATCAACAGCCTCAAAAGCTTTACTGAAGAAGGTTAATAAATTAGATAGGCAGGAACGGCCCCTCGTGAATCCATGCTGGGTATCATTAATCAAATTATGGTTATCTAGATGGCTTCTAATAATATCAGCTATAATTGACTCTAGTAATTTGCCTACAATTGAGGTCAGGCTTATTGGGCGGTAGTTTGACGGTAGTGACTTGTCCCCTGCTTTAAAAATAGGAATTACATTAGCTATCTTCCACATATCAGACACTACACCTGTTTGAAGAGATAAATTAAAAATGCTTGATATTGGTTCACAGAGTTCCATTTTGCATTCCTTAAGAACCCTTGCAAAAAGCTCATCAGGACCCGGCGATTTATTTTGTTTCAGTCGGTCCAGCTGTTTCATAATCATTTCGCTAGTGACTGTGATATTACATAATTTATCTTCTTCTGGGCCTCTGTAAAATTAATTACTGGGATATTATTAATGTCTTCCTGTGTGAAAACCGAGAGAAAATAATTATTAAAAATAGAGCACATATCATTCTCCTTGTCAGTAAGATGCCCAAAGTCATAGAACTTCAGGAAGATTTAGACAAACTTAATTCGTGGTCAGAAAGTGGCAGATGCAGTTCAATGTAGATAAATGCAAGGTTCGAGCTCGGGAGTGTCCATAACCCAGCACTTATAAGTTAAATAACGTAGAACTTGCCATACAGATTCGAGAAGGACAGGGTGATGTAAGCAGCAACCTTAAACCAAGACAGCAATGCCTAAGCGTAATAATAAGGCAAATAGATTACTGGGGTTTATATCAGAAGTGTTAGCAACAGAAGTCAGAGGTTATATTACAGCTTTATACATCATGTAAGGCCTCACCTAGATTACGAGCTCAGTTCTGGTCTCCATATTACAGAATGGACATAAATTCGTTAGAAAATTCAGCGTAGAATGACTAAATTAATACATAGCATTAGAAATCTTCTTACGAAAGAAGATTGAAGACCTAAAATTACATTCACTTGAAGACGTAGAATGAGGAGACATGATCGAGGAACAAGTGGAAAATGGAGTTAACAAAGGGGATATAAATAGGTCTTGAGGATATCTCTCCAAGAGAGAACCGCATAATGGATTCAAGTTAGATAAGTTTAGATTTAGAAAGGATATGGAAAGTATTGGTTTGGAAATAGGGTAGTTGATGAGTGGAACAGTCTGCCTAGTAGGGTTATTGAAGCTAGGACCTTGGGTAGTTTCAAATTTAGGTTGGATAATCATGAAATGAAGGGTTGGATTTGAGTGGGACTCGCGCATGAGTGGGTAGAATTGTCAAAGCTTATTTCTTGGGTAGCATTGAAAATTGGGTTGAGCAAATATTCTGTTAGTGGGACGGATTGTGAAGGACCTGCCTAGTATGGGCCAACAGGCCTGCTGCAGTGTTCCTCCTTTCTTATGTTCTTATCTTTTGTATATAGTTCTATTGTCTTCAAATTATGTCCTAGAATTTGTATTGATAAAGCCACTGGAGGGCGAAACGTCTAAATAAAGATACCCAGATGTTTCACTTGGGTCTAATTTTCATCTTGTCGGTATTTTATACCATTTATGTACAACCGGAATATTTGTGTAACCTATTTTTTTTGCTACCCAAATAATAGTCTTTATAACCTTTTACTCATGTGTAAGTTGATTGTTATACCTTATTGTATTACTACTACTACAACTTATATTACTACTACTACTACTACCACTAGTATTACACCTCACTCTAAGCCTATATATACCCTCTGTGTCCATGTATTGTTTGTAATGGCTTGACAAAGCTCCTGGAGAGCGAAACGTTGCCACAATAAAATGTCACATTAGTTGCATTTGTGTCCATTTAAATCACTTGTCCTGTTTCCTGACCATAAGAACATAAGAACATAAGAAAGGAGGAACACTGCAGCAGGCCTGTTGGCCCATACTAGGCAGGTCCTTCACAATCCATCCCACTAACAGAATATTTGCTCAACCCAATTTT
>WNWK01044863.1:0-14943 GCA_009830355.1 Cherax destructor | reverse complement strand
GAAGGAATTGAAAGGGACATGAGTAAATTTGCTGATGATACAAAAATAGGCCGTATAATTCATTCTGAGGAGGATAACAGTGAACTCCAGGAGGATTTGGATAAATTAATGTCTTGGTCTGAAAAGTGGCAGATGAAGTTCAATGTGACAAGTGTAAGGTGCTTGTCGTTGGTAATGAAAATACCCCTCGAATTTATAAACTAGGTGAAGTTGAGCTTGATCATACAGAATGTGAAAAGACTTGGGAGTCATGGTAAGCAGAAATCTAAAGCCAAGACAACAGTGCCTAAGTGTGCGCAATAAGGCTAACAGATTACTAGGATTTATTTCAAGAAGTATAAGCAACAGAAGTCCAAAAGTTATTTTACAGCTCTATACATCACTAGTGAGACCTCATTTGGATTATGCAGCTCAGTTTTGGTCTCCTTACTACAGGATGGATATAGATTCATTGGAGAACATACAAAGAAGAATGACTAAAATGATTTACAGTATAAGAAATCTCCCGTATGAAGATAGACTTAGAGCGTTGAATCTCCACTCTCTGGAGACGTAGAATGAGGAGATATCATCGAGGTGTACAAGTGGATGATGGGCATAAACAAAGGAGATATTAATAAAATACTGAGGATATCGAACCAAGTAAGAACCAGAAATAACGGATTTAAGTTGGATAAATTTAGATTTAGAAAGGACATAGGCAAGTACTGGTTTTCGAACAGAGTTGTAGATGCGTGAACAATCTTCCGAGTAGGGTGATAGAGGCTAGGACCTGGGTGGCTTTAAAAGAGATTGGACAAATATATGAGTGGGAGGGGCTGGGTTTGATTTGTGTCGTGAGTACGGGAATAAATTCTTAGGTAGTGGTGGTTTTGATAAGGACCTGCCTTGTATGGGCCAGTAGGCCTTCTGCAGTGTTCCTCCATTCTTATGTTCTTATGTTCTAAGCTTAGCTACCCTCAGTTCTTCCTTCAGCTGCTGGTAGAGTAGCACAAGAGAGGACATCTTCTTCAGATTAACAGAGAGCACACAAGACACGTCTTCACTGAGTTAAGTCAGGTCCTATATCCTTTCTAAATCTAAACTTATCCAATTTGAATCCATTATTGCGGGTTCTCTCTTGGAGAGATATCCTCAAGACCTTATTTATATCCCCCTTATTAATACCCATCTTCCACTTATATACCTCGATCTTATGTTCTTATGAAAATGGGTATTAACAAAGCGGATATAAATAAGGTCTTGAGGATATCTCTCCAAGAGAGAACCTGCAATAATGGATTCAAGTTAGATAAGTTTAGATTTAGAAAGGATATTGGAAAGTATTGGTTTGGAAATAGGGTGGTTGATGAGTGGAACAGTCTGCCTAGTAGGGTTATTGAAACTAGGACCTTGGGTAGTTTCAAACTTGGGTTGGATAAATTCATGAGTGAGAGGGGTTGGATTTGACTGGGACTCACACATGAGTAAATAGAATTATCAAAGCTTATTTCTTGGGTAGCATTAAAAATTGGGTTGAGCAAATATTCTGTTAGTGGGATGGATTGTGAAGGAACTGCCTAGTATGGGCTAAGAGGCTTGCTGCAGTGTTCCCCCTTTCTTATGTTCTTATGTATTTATAATTAACAAAACAACATAATAATGGAGGACCACTGCAGAAGGCCTACTGGCCCACACAATGCAGGTCCTTATAAAGAGGTTTAATATCAAATTAATTCGTTTAAAATATTGACAATAGGAATTACACCATCGCTACAACCTAAACAAAAAAAAATGCGAGTAGGACAACACCTGACTGCACGAATCTTCACCTGACCTCATGTTGTATGGGAATTACACCATCACTAGAACTTTAAAAAAAAAACGCGTAGAACGGCACCTGACCTCACAAATCTTCACCTGACCTAATGGTGTATATAATGACGCGCTTATAGTGCTGTTTCAGTCAAGTTAGTAGCTGAGACGTTGGGAAAAAAATTCGTTGAAGAGACCTAAAAGCTCCTTCGCAAGAATTTATCTTTGAAATCAGTAGAGGAAATGGATGCTACTTCTTGTTTGGAGGCAGAAGGCCAGTCAAACTACATTTATCCAGCTAGGTTTAACCTTATTGAACAGGAAAATTGCCTAGAGAGTGTGGACATGTCTCAAATCCTGGAGGAAGGAGTTGGGTCTTACTACCTGGATGTAGCAGTTATCTCCAACTTTAAGGAGCACGATGACAACTCCCACAATATGGAGTATGAGCGCTGGTTCAGTAACTTGGAACCAGCCAATTTTTCTCCATATGTAGAGCCAGAACACTGGTTCCAATACTTGTATGCAGAGGACTCGTTTTGTTATTTGGAAAGTGAGAATTTATCCCAATATCTTCAACAAGGAGACTGGTCTCATTATATGCAATCAGAAGATATCTCCAACTGCCTGGAACCTGATACCACCTCTCACTACCTGGAGACTCTTGATACCTTCCGCTATCTGGAGGCTGACACCTACCATTGCTTGGAACGTTTTGACATCTTCCACTACTTTGAGATTGCTGTCAATTTCCACTACTTGGAGATGGATGTCACCTTTCACTACTTGGAGATGGATGTCACCTTTCACTACTTGGAGATGGGTGTCACCTTTCACTATTTTGAGATTGCTGTCAAATTCCACTACTTGAAGATGGATGTAACCTTTCACTACTTGGAGATGGATGTCACCTTTCACTACTTGGAGATGGGTGTCACCTTTCATTACTTGGAGATGGATGTCGCATTTCTCTACTTGAATCTCGATGTCGCCTTTTACTACTTGGACGTCGAAGTCGCCTTTTCCTACTTAGATAGTAATGTCACCTTCCAAAACCTACAGATTGACGACATTTTCGACATCTTGGAGCTTGATGATACCGTCCACTTCCTAGATCAAGAACACTGGATCAAAGTTCTGAAACCATTCGACTGGTTCAACCTGCAGGCAGAAGACTCTTCCCAGTGCTTTCGGCAAGACATGTCTCAATACCTGGAGGAAGAGTGGTTTAGTAGCTTGGAACCATCTGTCTTTTCTCCTGCTCTGGACCCAGAAACTTGGTCTTCATACTTGCATCTAGAGAACTTCTCCCATTGCTTGGAGAAACATGAAGAGGAATCTTCCCAGTGCCTTCAACAAGACATGTCTCAATACCTGGAGGAAGAGTGGTTTAGTAGCTTGGAACCATCTGTCTTTTCTCCTGCTCTGGACCCAGAAACTTGGTCTTCATACTTGCATCTAGAGAACAGGTCCCATTGCTTGGAGAAACATGAACAGGAATCTTCCCAGTGCCTTCAACAAGACATGTCTCAATACCTGGAGGAAGAGTGGTTTAGTAGCTTGGAACCATCTGTCTTTTCTCCTGCTCTGGACCCAGAAACTTGGTCTTCATACTTGCATCTAGAGAACTGGTCCCATTGCTTGGAGAAACATGAAGAGGCCTCTTCCCAGTGCCTTCAACAAGACATGTCTCAATACCTGGAGGAAGAGTGGTTTAGTAGCTTGGAACCATCTGTCTTTTCTCCTGCTCTGGACCCAGAAACTTGGTCTTCATACTTGCATCTAGAGAACCGGTCCCATTGCTTGGAGAAACAGGACTTTTCAAAATACCTGTAGCTAGAGAAGTCCAGTATCAAGACTCGTTCCCAATCATGAACAATGTGAATTACATCAACAAAATAGGAATTATCACACTAATTGAAATTGCACATGATTATTGTTACAATCCAACTGATTCCAGTTTCTTGTGCACCTTCGTCTTTCTTATATTATACATCTGTATTTTTGGCTTTTAAATAAATAATAAAAATATGATGGGTTTCTTTAACGGTCATCAATAATATTGTTGGTAGAATTACCAAATATAAGTTCAATAAAATGATACTTTTGAAACTTATGTGATATTTTATTATGACAAAGCTTGGCTTACCAGAAACTTGTCAAAATCGGTAGTTCCCAGAAAACACATACACTGGGTGCTACACCCATCAACCCTCAGCAATTCTAGGGAAACACTTTTGTAAACTCTTGGGTACAATCAGTCGAGGACTCAGGAAACATCCCAGAAGGAGATCCTTTTGGTCGGTCTCATAATGAACAACTTACAGGAAGCCCACATCAAAATACTTGCTGTTGGAAATTCTCGTTTGACAAATCGATGACTAGTTTTCAGAGACCTAAGCATTGCAGTATACATTACCATTGTGGAGCCTTCCTCTTATTAAGTACATCAAGAAATTGAGAAAAGTGAGGTGGTGTGCAATAAGACTGGTTCCACAATTAAAAATTATGGCCTTTGAGAGATAAATTGAAATAAGTCTGACGACAGTAGAGGATAAAAAAACTAATGGGATATGATTGCAACGTGATAGGTGCTAGGGTTATAAAATTTCCTAGCTTCAGAACTTTGCTTTTATCTACATTAAACTGAATCTCCCTCTTTTCTGACCACAAATTGAGTTTATCTAAATCTTCCAAAAGTTCCGTTACATGTACGTCTGAATCAGCGAATTTGCTCATATCACTAGTAATTCCCTCGTCAATGTCATTGATATATATTATAAACAACAATTAGCCTAAAACTGATCCCTATGGAAAGGCAGTTGTTACAGATCCCCACTCAGATTTGACCCCATTTATGCACACTCTCTGCTTCGTATTGGTGAGCCATGACTCGATCCATGAGCTGCCACTTTCTTTAACAGCCTCAGGTGTGGTACTGTATCGAAAGCCTTACTATAATCCAAATAAACAATGTCGAATTTTTATCATGATCAACATAAGAAAGGATGAACACTGCAGCAGACCTGTTGGTCCATACTAGGCAGGTCCTTCACAATCCATCCAACTAACAAGATATTTTGTTCATCCCAATTTTCAATGCTACCCAAGAAATAATCTTTGATAATTCTATTTACTCATGTGCAAGTCCCACTCAAATCAAACCTAAATTTGAAACTATCCAAGGTCCTAGCTTCAATAACTCTACTAGGTAGACTGTTCCACTCATCAACGGCTTTTAAAGCTTTACTGAAGAAATTTAGTAAATTAGTTAGGCAATAATGGCCCCTCGTGAATCAATGTTGCGTATCATTAATCAAATTATGCTAATCGAGGTGGCTTCTTATGTTATTTGCTATAATTGACTAGTAATTTGCCTACAATTGAGGTTAGGATTACTGGGCGTTAATTTAACATAAGAACATAAGAAAGGAGGAACACTGCAGCAGGCCTGTTGGCCCATACTAGACAGGTCCTTCACATTCCATCCCACTAACAGAATATTTGTTCAACCTAATTTTCAATGCTACCCAAGAAATAAGCTTTGATAATTTTATTTCCTCATCTGCAATTCCCACTCAAATCCAACCCCCCTTACTTCCCACTTCCACACGTAAGCAAACACTAGGACATATTAGAAAAAGTTTCGGTCCTGGGACCCTGCTTACGTGTTTTTCTAAAAAATGACCAATCACATATTTCGAAGACGGGATAACCATTATTATATAAGAACATAAGAACATAAGAAAGGAGGAACACTGCAGCAGGCCTGTTGGCCCATTCTAGGCAGGTCCTTCACATTCCATCCCACTAACAGAATATTTGTTCAACCTAATTTTCAATGCTACCCAAGAAATAAGCTTTGATAATTTTATTTACTCATGTGCAATTCCCACTCAAATCCAACCCCTTTCACTCATGAATTTATCCAACCTAAATTTAAAACTACCCAAGGTCCTTGCTTCAATAACCCTACTAGGCAGACTGTTCCACTCATCAACTACCCTATTTCCTAACCAATACTTTCCTATATCCTTTCTAAATCTAAACTTATCTAACTTGAATCCATTATTGGGGTTTCTCTTGGAGAGATACTCTCAAGACCTTATTTATATCCCCTTTGTTAATACTCCATTTTCCACTTGTATACCTCGATCATGTCTCCCTCATTCTACGTCTTACAAGTGAATGTAATTTAAGGGTCTTCAATCTTTCTTCGTAAGGAAGATTTCTAATGCTATGTATTAATTTAGTCATTCTACGCTGAATGTTTTCTAACGAATTTATGTCCATTCTGTAATATGGAGACCAGAACTGAGCTGCGTAATCTAGGTGAGGCCTTACTAATGATGTATAAAGCTGTAATATAACCTCTGGACTTGTGTTGCTAACACTTATTGATATAAATCCCAGTAATCTATTTGCCTTATTACGTACGCTTAGGCATTGCTGTCTTGGTTTAAGGTTGCTGCTTACCATCACCCCCAAGTCCTTCTCGCAATCTGTATGGCTAAGTTCTACGTTATTTAACTTATAAGTGCTTGGGTTATGGACACTCCCGAGCTTTAGAACTTTGCATTTATCTACATTGAACTGCATCTGCCATTTTTCTGACCAAGAATTGAGTTTGTCTAAATCCTCCTGTAGTTCACTGACATCTACGTCTGAATCGATTATCCTACCTATCTTCGTGTCATCAGCGAATTTGCTCATATCACTAGAAATTCCCTCGTCAAGGTCATTTATATATATTATAAACAACAACGGGCCCAAAACCGATCCCTGAGGAACGCCACTTGTTACAGATCCCCACTCAGATTTAACCCCATTAATGCACACCCTCTGCTTCCTATTGGTGAGCCATGACTCGATCCATGAAAACACTTTTCCTCCAATGCCGTGAGCAGCCACTTTCTTTAACAGTCTCTGATGTGGTACTCTATCAAAAGCCTTACTAAAATCCAAATAAACAATATCGAATTCTTTATCATGATCAACTGCCTCAAAAGCCTTACTGAAAAAAGTTAATAAATTAGTTAGGCAGGAACGGCCCCTGGTGAATCCATGTTGAGTATCATTAATCAAATTATGCCTATCGAGATGGCTTCTTATGTTATCAGCTATAATCGACTCTAATAATTTGCCTACAATTGAAGTTAGACTTATTGGGCGGTAATTTGATGGTAACGACTTGTCCCCTGCTTTAAAAATAGGAATTACATTAGCCATCTTCCACGTATCAGACACTACACCTGTTTGAAGAGATAGGTTAAAAATGTTAGTTAAGGGTTCACAGAGTTCAATTTTGCATTCCTTAAGAACCCTTGAAAAAAGCTCATCAGGGCCTGGTAACGACTTGTCCCCTGCTGTAAAAATAGGAATTACTTTGGCTAACAAAGATGGGTATTAACAAAGGGGATATAAATAAGGTTTTGAGGATATCCCTCCAAAAGAGAACCCTCAATAATGGATTCAAATTAGATATAGTAAGGTTATTGAAGCTAAAACCTTAGGCAATTTAAAATTTAGGTTGGATAAATACATGAGTGAGAGGGTTTGTATTTGAGTGGGTCTTGAACGTGAGTAAATAGAATTGTCAAAGCTTATTGCTTGGGTCCGTTTATTGTTAGTGGGTTGGATTTGTGAGGGACCTGCCTAGTATTGGTCAGCAGGCCTACTGCATTGTTCCTTCTTTCTTATGCTCTTAAGGTCTGGGTTTGATTACTAGCTGAGGTATTGAGGCAAATTCTTTGGAAGGTTGGAGAAATAGGTGAGTGGTTTTGTGAATAGCGTACCTTATATGGGTCAGTAGGCCAAATGTAGTGTTCCTACATTAACATTGAGTTTATCTAAATCCTCCTGAAGTTCCGTGACATGTACGTGTGAATCAGAGAATTTGCTCATATCACTAGTAATTCCCTCGTCAATGTCATTGATATATATTATAAGCAACAATGAGCCTAAAACTGATAGTGTTCAGGAATTTAGTGTTCTTATTTCAGTTGTTTTATTATAATTGTTTTAATATCAGCAAAAAAATATAATAAAACAGATTTTTTTTACTATTATTTATTTATTAACACATCGGCCGATTCCCACCAAGGCAGGGTGGCCCGAAAAAGAAAAACTTTCATCATCATTCACTCCATCACTGTCTTGCCAGAAGGGTGCTTTACACTACAGTTATAAAACTGCAACATTAACACCCCTCCTTCAGAGTGCCGGCACTGTACTTCCCATCTCCAGAACTCAAGTCCGGCCTGCCGGTTTCCCTGAATCCCTTCATAAATGTTACTTTGCTCACACTCCAACAGCACGTCAAGTATTAAAACCATATGCCTCCATTCACTCCTATCAAATACGCTCACACATGCTTGCTGGAAGTCCAAGCCCCTCGCACACAAAACTTCCTTTACCCCTCCCTCCAACCTTTCCTAGGCCGACCCCTACCCCGCCTTCCCCCCACTACAGATTTATACACTCGAAGTCACTCTGTCTCGTTCCATTCTCTCTACATGTCCAAACCACCTTAACAACCCCTCCTCAGCTCTCTGAACAATCGTTTTGGTAATCCCGCACCTCCTCCTAATTTCCAAACTCCGAATTCTCTGCATTATATTCACACCACACATTGACCTCAGACATGACATCTCCACTGCCTCCAGCCTTCTCCTCGTTGCAACATTCATCACCCATGCTTCACACCCATATAAGAGCGTTGGTATAACTATACTCTCATACATTCCCTCTTTACTTCCATGGACAAGGTTCTTTGTCTCCACAGACTCCGAAGTGCTCCACTCACCCTTTTCCCCTCATCAATTCTATGATTCACCTCATCCTTCATAGACCCATCCGCCGACATGTCCACTCACAAATATCTGAATACATTCACCTCCTCCATACTCTCTCCCTCCAATCTGATATCCAATCTTTCGTCACCTATTCTTTTTGTTATCCTCATCACCTTACTCTTTCCTATATTCACTTTCAATTTTCTTCTTTTACACACCCTACCAAATTCATCCACCAACCTCTGCAGCTTCTCTTCAGAATCTCCCAAAAGCACAGTGTCATCAGCAAAAAGCAACTGTGACAACTCCCACTTTGTATTTGCTTCTTTATCTTTTAGCCCAACACCTCTTGCCAAGACCCTCGCATTCACTTCTCTTACAACCCCATCTATAAATATATTGAACAATAACGGTGACATCACACATCCTTGTCTAAGGCCCACTTTTACTGGGAAATAGTCCCCTTCCCTCCTACACACTCTAACCTGAGCCTCACTATCCTCATAAAAACTCTTCACTGCTTTCAGTAACCTTCCTCCTATTCCATACACCTACTTTTACTACTACTACTACTACTAATAATAATAATAAAATGGTATCGTTATATATCATACGCTCAACGTCCTCTACTTTAATAATCTAAGAAAGATATCCCGTGTGTCATAAACTTTAATGCATGTATTAAGGCATACGTTTGCGACCACTGTCAGCCTCAGAGTTTTCTGAGTTACCAGACCCTGCCACGTGGAGGCCAGTGGTTCGTCTTTAAGTTACATCCACCATCTGTGTCCCCTCAGATATTCTCCCTTCCCCACTTCGTGTGTCCAGGAATCCATCCGTGGGCCCCCGGATGTCTTCCCTTCCACATTACCCTAAGGTCAACGCGTTCTGAAGTTCTTCAAGTTCTTGAGGGTTTTGAAGTTCTTTGAGTTTCTTGAAAGTCTTGAAGTTCTCGAAGGTCTTGAGAGTGTTGACGTTCTTTAAGGTTCTTGAATATCTTGAAGTTCTCGAAGGTCTTGAAGTTCTCGAAAGTCTTGAAGATCTTGAAGTTTTCGAAGGTATTGAAATTCTTGATCTTCTTGAAGGTCTTGAAGTTCTGAAAGGAAGATCATTTAGTTATGACTGCCTCACTCAGGTCCCTGGCTTCAGGTGTCCATCCTTGTTTCCTCGGATATTCACCATTCACCACTTCTCCCGAGGTCAGCAGTCCCACCCCAGACAACACCACAGGGACAAGACAACAACACAAGGACCAGACAACAACACAACACAAGGACAGGACAACAGCACAAGGACCGGAAAACAACACAAGAACAAAGACAGCAACACAAGAACTAGACAGCAACACAAGGACCAGACAACAACATGAGGGCCAGACAGCAACACAATTGCCAAACAACAACACAAGGACCAGACAACAACACAAGGACCAGACAACAACACAAGGACCAGACAACAACTCTATCATATGCTTTTTCTAAATCCATAAATGCAATATAAAATTTCCCTACTTTCATCTAAATACTGTTCACATATATGCTTCAATGTAAACCCTTGATCTACACATCCCCTACCCACTCTAAAGCCTCCTTGCTCATCTGCGATCCTACTCTCTGCCTTATTTCTAATTCTTTCAACAATAACCCTACTGTACACTTTACCTGGTATACTCAGTAAACTTATTCCCCTATAATTTTTACAATATCTTTTGTCACCCTTCCCTTTATATAAAGGAACTATACATGCTCTCTGCCAATCCCTAGGTACCTTCCCCTCTTTCATACATTTATTAAACAAAAATATCAACCACTCCAGCACTATATCTTCCCCTGCGTTTAACATTTCTGTCATGATCCCGTAATACCTCACACTCATATCCTGCTCTTCCTCATTCCTAAAAGATGTTATACCTCCCTGACCAGTGCATGAAATTACCACCTCCCTCAAAATATTCCCGCCATCTACCCAATACCTCCAGCTCCCCATCTACTAACTCTCCTACTCTGTCTTTAACTGATTAATCCATTCGTTCCCTTGGCTTTCTTAACTTGTTTATCTCACTCCAAATCATTTTCTTATTTTCCGCAAAATTTCTTGACAGAGCCTCTCCCACTCTTTCATCTGCTCTCCTTTTGCACTCTCTCACCACTCTCTTCACCTTTCTTTTACTCTCCATATTCTTACAACACTTCTGTTTTGTAAAAACCTCTCATAAGCTACCTTTTTCTCTTTTATCACACCCTTTACTTCATCATTCCACCACTCACTCCTCTTTCCTCCTGCACCCACCCTCCTATAGCCAAAAACTTCTGCCCCACATTCTAATACTGCATTTTTAAAACTATCCCAGCCCTCTTCAACCCCCCCACTACTCATACTTGCATTAGCCCACCTTTCTACCAATAGTTGCTTATATCTCACTCTAACTTTCTCCTCCCTTAGTTTATACACTTTCACCTCTCGCTTACTTGCTGTTGCCATTTTCCTAATGTCCCATCTACCTCTTACTCTAACTGTAGTTACAACTAAATAATGATCCAATATATCCGTTGCCCCTCTATAAACATGTGCATCTTGAAGCCTACCCATCAACCTTTTATCCACCAATACATAATCTATCAAACTACTTTCATTTCGTGCTGTATCATACCTTCTATACTTATTTACCCTCTTTTTCATAAAATATGTATTACTTATTACCAAACCTCTTTCTACACACAGCTCAATTAAAGGCTCCCCAAATTTACCTACTACTCCCTCCACAACATTTTTACCCACTTTAGCATTAAGAGCCCCAACCACAATTACTCTCTCACTTGGTTCAAAACTCCCCACACACTCACTCAACATTTCCCAAAATCTCTCTCTCTCCTCTACACTTCTCTCTTCTCCAGGTGCATAAACACTTACTATAACCCACCCTTCACATCCAACCTTTATTTTACACCACATAATCCTTGAATTGATACATTTATATTCCCTCTTTTTCTGCCATAACTGATCCTTCAACATTATTGCTACTCCTTCTTGAGCTCTAACTCTGTTTGAAACCCCTGACCTAATCCCATTTATTTCTCCCCACTGAAACTCTCCTACCCCCTTCAGCTTTGTCTCACTTAAAGCCAGGACATCCAGCTTCTTCTCATTCATAACATCCACAATCATCTCTTTCTTATCATTCGCACAACATCCACGCACATTCAAACATCCCACTTTGACGGTTTTATTTTTAGTAATCTATACAGGAAAAGGGGTTACTAGCCCATTGTTCCTGGCATTTTAGTTGACTTTTACAACACGCATGGCATACGGAGGAAAGATTCTTATTCCACTTCCTCGTGGATATGAAAGGAAAAGTAATAAGAACAAGAACTACTATTAAGATAAAATCAAAGAAAAAAACTTAGATGAGTGTGTATTCATAAACGTGTACATGCATGTGTAGCGTGACCTAAGTGTAAGTAGAAGTAGCAAGACGTACCTGAAATCTTGCATATTTATGAGACAGAAAAAAGGCACCAGCAATCCTACCATCATGTAAAACAAATACAGGCTTTCGTTTTACACATATTTGGTAGGACGTAGTACCTCCCTGGGTGGTTGCTGTCTGCTAACCTACTACCTACTACCTACACCCACACACACACACACACACACACACAACCACAAACATATATATATATATTTTATATATATATATATATATATATATATGCTCATTAGGTAAAATTGTTTTGTTAATAGCAACGTATCTTGCCATATAAGACAATGAAATGAGAATAATATATTTAACATTCTGATATTGTTTTATTATTAAATTAATGTTAACGTATCTAAAATATATTTAGATGGGTTAGGCTAAATTAAATTACTGTTGTAATAAGGTTAGGTAGGTTTTCAAAGTTTTTCTTGGTACAAAATTATAAATTCTTACAATAACATAAATGAAAAAAAATATATCTTTAAACGTATAAGAGAAAATTTTAGAAAAGACTTAATTTTAGATGAGTTTTTGCTAATTGACCAGTTTTACCTAATCGGCACGACTTATATATATATATATATATATATATATATATATATATATATATATATATAATATAGTCGTCCGATTAGGTAAAACTTGCGATTTTGGCTTAAATAGCAACGCTCATCTTGCCATATAAGACAAGTGAAAATTTGTGTATGCAATAATTTCGCCAAAATCATTCTGAACATAACGAAAAAAATATATTTCATTGTGTGTGTTTATTATTAAATTAATGTTAACGTATCTAAAATATATTTAGTTGGGTTAGGCTAAATTAAATTGCGCTTGCTGTAATAAGGTTAGGTAGGTTTTCAAAGTTTCTCTTGGAAAAAAATTATAAATTCTTACATTAACATAAATGAAAAAAATATATCTTTAAACGTATAAGAGAAAATTTTAGAAAGGACTTAATTTTAGATGAATTCTTGCTAATTGACCAGTTTTACCTAATCGGCACGACATATATATATATATATATATATATATATATATATATATTTTTTTTTTTTTTTTTTTTTAACAAGTCGGCCGTCTCCACCGAGGCAGGGTGACCCAAATAGAAAGAAAATCCCAAAAAGAAAATACTTTCATCATCATTCAACACTATCACCACACACATACATAATCACTGTCTTTGCAGAGGAGCTCAGATACGACAGCTGAGAATTGTCCCTCCCAGCTGTCACTATCCCAGACCCCTCCTTTAAAGTGCAGGCATTGTACTTCCCATTTCCAGGACTCAAGTCCAACTCAATCAATTAACTGGTTTCCCTGAATCCCTTCACACAATGTTACCCTGCTCACACTCCAACAGATCGTCATGTCCCAAAAACCATTCGTCTCCATTCACTCCTATCTAACACGCTCACACATGCTTGCTGGAAGTCCAAGCCCTCGCCCACAATACCTCCTTTACCCCTTCCCTCCAACCTTTTCTAGGACGACCCTACCCCGCCTTCCTTCCCCCACAGATTTATACGCTCTCCAAGTCATTCTACTTTGATCCATTCTCTCTAAATGACCAAACCACCTCAACAACCCCTCTTCAGCCCTCTGACAAATACTTTTAGTAACTCCACACCTCCTAATTTCCACATTCCGAATTTTCTGCATAATATTTACACCACACATTGCCCTTAGACAGGACATCTCCACTGCCTCCAGCCGCCTCCTCGCTGCAGCATTTGCAACCCATGCTTCACACCCATATAAGAGTGTTGGTACCACTATACTTTCGTACATTCCCTTTTTTGCCTCCATGGATAACGTTTTTTGTCTCCACAGATACCTCAACGCACCACTCACCTTTTTTCCTTCGTCAATTCTATGGTTAACCTCATCCTTCATAAACCCATCCGCTGACACGTCAACTCCCAAATATCTGAAAACATTTACTTCTTCCATAATCCCTCTCTCCAATGTGATATCCAATTTTTCTTTATTTAAATCGTTTGATACCCTCATCACCTTACTCTTATCTATGTTCACTTTTAACTTTCTACCTTTACACACACACACATATATATATATATATATATATATATATATATATATATATATATATATATATATATATATATATATATATATATATATACGGTTTATGTTGATGACGAGTGTGGGGATAAGCAATGGTGTGTGGGATGAGGAATGTTAAGTGGGATGCAATGTGTGGTGTGGGATGAGAGGCACTTGAATAAATGCTGATATGTGACAGATGTGTAGGGAGATTTTAAGTGAATGGAATGTGAGGGATGAGGATGGGTGTGAGGAATGAGGATGGATGTGAGGGATGAGGATGGGTGTGAGGGATGAGGATGGGTGTGAGGGATGAGGATGGGTGTGAGGGATGAGGATGGGTGTGAGGAATGAGGATGGATGTGAGGAATGAGGATGGGTGTGAGGGATGAGGATGGGTGTGAGGGATGAGGATGGGTGTGAGGAATGAGGATGGATGTGAGGAATGAGGATGGGTGTGAGGGATGAGGATGGGTGTGAGGGATGAGGATGGGTGTGAGGAATGAGGATGGGTGTGAGGGATGAGGATGGGTGTGAGGGATGAGGATGGGTGTGAGGAATGAGGATGGATGTGAGGAATGAGGATGGGTGTGAGGGATGAGGATGGGTGTGAGGGATGAGGATGGGTGTGAGGGATGAGGATGGGTGTGAGGGATGAGGATGGGTGTGAGGAATGAGGATGGGTGTGAGGGATGAGGATGGGTGTGAGGGATGAGGATGGGTGTGAGGGATGAGGATAGGTGTGAGGGGATGATGGTTAGTAATGGTTGAAGTGAAATGTGGCTTTGAAGTTGCTGGCTTTACACC
>WNWK01044862.1:0-14943 GCA_009830355.1 Cherax destructor | reverse complement strand
TTAGTCTATTTCAGCCCCCCAAAAATCCCACGCAACGCTTACGAAAATCCTGGAGTCTACCTGGAAAATTGGGGGGCCCCCAACCCCCCTCCCCCGGCCCGTGACCAGGCCTCCCCCAAATGTTCCAGTTTGGAGCCCCCACGAAAACCGGGGGACCACTGAAACTAAAAATTTTATACGTAGTTTAATAAAAATAATGAAAAACAAAACACTCAGTGAGTGAGTGGTGGGGGGGTGGCTGCCGGTTGGGAAGGAAGGTAGTAGGGATGCTCAGGTGGCGGAAATTTAAAAATGATTTGGTGGGTGGGAATTTTGGGAGCCGGGAAATTACGAATGTGGAAGCCTGCGAAAGTGGAAAACGTGAATGTTGAGGGGGGCCCTGTAATTTTGAAAAAAATCATAGCGCTTCAGTCGCAAAGGGGGATAAGGGGTTCCTCCCGAAGGAGGACCTTTTGAGAGGCGGTGCCCGTGGCGTACAGCGGAAAAACCCTGCATCGAGGTGTTTTTTATGGCCCCCGAAAAGAGGTAAAGCATCGGGGTCACGGGGAAAATATATTGACTCTGTGGCTGGGTAGGCAACCTTTCCCGGGTCTTTTTAATAATCTTCAAATTCTCGCATCATATACATATCCCGTTGCCCTCAGACACACCATCTTTACTGCCTCCATTCTCTGCCTCGCTGCAACATTCAGAACCCTTGCTTCACACCCATACAACAATGTTTGTACCACTATACTCTGGTACATTCTGCTTTTTGAAAATGTTTATACAGTGGACCCCCGGCTAACGTTCATTCCAGATAACGTTATTTTCATTTAAAAATTGCTTTTTACGTTCAATATTTTTTTCGGTTAGCGTTATTTACTCAGCATTAAGTACAAGACCTGTCTGCCTGTTCTGCGCTTGCGCGCCTCCTCCCAGGACGCCAATCCAGCATTTTTTACACTTGAGTGAACAATACCCAGCGTGCTCTTTCAAACATTCACAATACATTTGGTGTCTTTTTTGGTGGTTTAGTGCCTGTCACTGTGAAATAAGTCACCATGGGTCCAAAGAAGCTTCCTAGTGGCACCCCTGTGGTAAAGAGAGTGAGGAACACAATAATAATAATAATAATAATAATAATAATAATAATAATAATAATAATAATACTTTATTGAGACATGGTACAATGATACATGGTTGGGTAGACAAGATACATAGGTATTAATGAGATGTACATGCCAAAAGCCCCTAATATGCTGTGCATTGCGGGCATTCTTAGGACTACTTAATTATAGACTACATGGTAAAAAGTTATGGTTGATAATTTATAACATAAGTATAATTGCATATCTAAGTTATAAAGTTTGAATATAAGTTGAACATATCAATTAATTGTAGCAATGCAACTAATTGAGTGAGATAACAATTTAAAACAATTAATTGCATTGCTGTTACAGTTTACGTGGTCATTATAATGTATAAATGTTGTGGAAATAGTTAGCTTAGTATGTATTATTCATAACAGGTTTTTACATTTAAGTGATTAGTCAGGTTTTTACATTAAGTGATTATTCTACTTTGTTGGGAATGTTTGATATTGAGCACTTAGGTTTGGGTGAGAAGGTGGTTTTTTAGCATCGTTTTGAATTGGGGTACAGGTAGGGTTTCTTTGGCAATGACAGGTAATGAATTCCAAATTTTCGTGCCTTTTATATGCATTGAGTTTTTACATAGTGTTAGATGGACGCAGGGAACATCAAGGAGTGATCTGTGTCTAGTGTTATGGTCATGTGTCCTGTTAAAATTGGTAAGGAGAAGTTTGAGTGGTGGGTTAATATTTGCATAGAGTGTTCTATGTATGTAATAGGCACAGTAAAAAGTATGGATGTCTTGTATGGTGAGTAAGTTTAGGTTTTTGAATATTGGTGGAGTATGTTGTCTGGAGTATGAATGTGTTATTATTCTAACTGCTGCCTTTTGTTGTGTTATTAGTGGTCTGAGATGAGTTATTGATGTAGAGCCCCATGCGCAGATTCCATAGGTGAGGTAGGGGTAAATGATTGAGTGATATAGGGTAAGGAGAGCTGGTTGTGGAACATAGTACCGTATCTTGGATAGTATTCCCACAGTCTTTGAGACTTTCTTGGAAATTTGTTGTATATGTGTCTGAAATTTGAGGCCACTGTCAAGATGGATTCCTAAGAATTTTCCCTCTGTGAGTTGTGTGATAGGGGACCCGTTTATCACTATGTTAAGTGGTGCATTTGTAGCTCTGTTCCCAAACTGGATAAAATAGGTTTTATCAATATTGAGAGTAAGTTTGTTGGTCATCATCCAGGTAGATATTTTCTGCAATTCAGTATTTGCAGTGTTGGCTAGTATGTCTGGGCTTGGGTGCGAGATAACGTATGTAGTGTCATCTGCAAAAAGTATGGGTTTGAGTAGTTGAGATGCATTTGGTAGGTCGTTAATGTAAATGAGAAAGAGTAGTGGGCCAAGAACACTTCCCTGTGGGACACCTACGGTAATAATTTGCGCGGTGGAGCTAGCTCCATTTGTGTACACATATTGGTTTCTGTTGCTAAGGTATGATTTTAGGTAGTTGAGGGAGTGTCCTCTTATACCATAGTGTGATAATTTTAGGTGTAACAGATCATGGTCAACTGTATCAAAAGCTTTACGTAAATCAATGAAGATTCCCACACATACAATGAGTTAAGCTTTCAGAAAAATACATTAAATTCACCGTCTATCATCGTTACGAAGTGGGAGGAGCTATTGGAGGGAGGGAGAGGTGCAGTAAGTCAGTGTCTGGTGAGTCATCATGGGTGATGGATGTTAGCCTTAGTGCTAATAAAATGTTGTGTAATTACACTAATATTAGTAATAAAGGTTATCTATCTATTACATTTATTCCAAATTGATATCAGAAACTTGATAAATACCCTAGAACTGTAATAAAGATGCTGAAATGAATGATATATGCCATATTATATGAGTGGGTGAGAGAAGCAGAAAGACCCACTCAAGAGATGTTTACATCAGGGTAAACATGCCTAAATCACTCTTGTCATAAGAACAAATGCAAAAATAGCATTTATTATTTTTAGAATATTAATAATTTATAATAATTGATTTGGATCACTTTAAATGTCATCCGTATTTGGTAGCTGACATTTAGAGCACTCCACAGCAATTATTATTATTATTATTATTATTATTATTATTTCCCTACAATATATTGTAGGGAAATAATAATATTAATAATAATATTAATAATAATAATTATTAATCATTGCTGTGGAGTGCTCTAAATGTCAGCTACCAAATACTGATGACATTTAAAGTGATCCAGATCAATTATTATAAAATATTATTATTCTAAAAATAATAAATGCTATTTTTGCATTTGTTCTTATGACAAGAGTGATTTAGGAATGTTTACCCTGATGTAAACATCTCTTGAGTGGGTCTTCCTGCTTCTCTCACCCACTCACATAATATGGCATATACAGTAGGGCCCCGCTTTTCGGCGTTTCGTCTTTCGGCGTTCCGTTCATACGGCGAGTTCAAATTATGACCAAAACTTTTGTATAAGGCGAGCGTCTTTCAGATACGGCGCGCGCCACCCGGTTTGTTTACATTTTCCGTGAGCACATCTCTCTATTATGTAATTATCACTCTTGGGCACATTAAATGTCCAATTTTACATCAATATAGACATTTTCATTAATCCATCTATGATATATTCTTCAAAATTATATGAGAAACACGTTACATAACATATAAACATGCTGTTTATATGCTATATTGTTGCCGGGCGGAGGGAAAACATTACGTAATATTAATAATAATCACTCTTGGGCACATTAAATGTCTTATTTTACGTTAATATAGACATTTTCATTAATCCATCTATGATTTTTTCTTCAAAATTATATAAGAAACATGTTACATAGCATATAAACATGCTGTTTATATGCTATGGTGTTGCCGGGCGGAGGGAAAACATTACGTAATATTAATAATAATCACTCTTGGGCACATTAAATGTCTTATTTTACGTTAATATAGACATTTTCATTAATTCATCTATGATATTTTCTTCAAAATAATTTAAAAAAACGCGTTACATAGCATATAAACATGATACATACACCCACAGAATAAAAATTGACAAATATGATATTTGTTTACCAAACGACTTTGTAGAAGTCGGAAGAATTACGTTTTCTCTAGTCAAACATTGAGGGATAACTGTAGAAAAATATTCCTTTCATATGCCTTCACTTTATACAGTGGTACCTCGACTTACGATATTAATCCGTCAGAGAGGGCATATTTTAAGGCGAAACAATCGTTACATGAATCAATTTTCCCCATAAGAAATAATGGAAATAAATTTAATCCGTCCAAGACTTCCAAAAGTAGTTAAATAAAATATTTTTTAGAACTTTTTGACATTAAATAATACACAATTTAATGAATAATACCTAAATACACATGTAAATATTGTACAATAACATGTCACTTACATTTATTGAAGAGTTGTTGATGTGTGGAGGACGGGAGGAGGGGAGAAGGTGGAGTAGTATGCTAGTGTTTAGAAGGGGAATCTTCTTCCATTAACACTGCAGGTACCAAGTTCTTTTCTGCATAAATGCTACACTCCCTGCATGAATGCTTCACTCCCTGCACATTCTTTACCACAGGCTTGGCACTAGGAGCTTTCTTGGGGCCCATGGTGGCTTATTTAGCAGTTGCAAGCACTAAAAACAGTGGAATAATGACAATATACTGGTATGAATGCGTGGGTGTGGGTGGGTGGTCGCTCTCACTTGTAAACAATAGCACACTGACGCTCCCTGGAGTGCGCGCTCAGCTGGGCGCCAAGCGGACACGTCCGGTACGAATGTCGTTACACGAAGCAAACATCGTTAATCGCAATCAATTTTTTTACGTTATAAATATCGGTACTCGAAAATAGCGTAAGATGACAGCATTGTAACACGGGGTATGACTGTATATAGTTATTCACGACCCTTGTGGGCTTAGCACTTCTTTTTTATTATGATAATAATAATGGTAATACTATCATTAACTCTAAAAATAGTGTGTTGCATGAGAATGGGAGTGTTGCTGTTTGTTTATTTTGTACTAACTTGTACACAATGTAAGAGTATTTGTATTGTGAGGTAATTATTATTATAATAAAAAAAATTATTTTGAGGTAAAAGTCTCACAAACTCTTACAAACGTATGTGAATGAACTAAAAGTGGACACGTATTAATCGCATTCATTTCGCCTGACCGAGTGATCGCCCACTACCTGTTCAGTTTGTTTTTTTACCTTGTCTAAACTCCGTATCTCGTTCTCTCTCTCGTTTACTCTTTCGTTTACTAGTTGGCTTTCACTGACTATGGCGTCTAAGCTTAGTTGTGATAAAAAGAGGAGTCGTAAGCCTCTTACTTTAAGTGCCAAGTTAGAAATGATTAAACTCAGTGAACTTACTTTTTTGGGTTATCCTGGGTTGTCTACGCATATTTGCTATGTATGATAATCTATGTAACTGTATTTGTGTATACCTGAATGAACTTACTAACAAGGTATATGTTGATCGCTGAGATAGCCATCAAATACAGTTACATATAGCAGCATATGTGTAGAGAACCCAGGATAACCCAAGAGTGTATTCACCTAATTGTGGTTGCAGGGGTCGAAACTTAGCTCCTGGCCCCGCCTCTTCACTGACCGCTACTAGGTCCTCTCTCTCCCTGCTCCATGATCTTTATCATACCTCGTCTTAAAGCTATGTATGGTTCCTGCCTCCACTACATCACTTGCCAGACTATTACACTTCCTGACTACTCTATGGCTGAAGAAATGCTTCCTAACATCCCTTTGACTCATCTGAGTCTTCAACTAACACTCATGCTAGGAGTTAATGCTGCTGGGGATTGCAAGTTAAAACCTATGATAATTTATCACTCAGAGAATCCTAGGGCCCTAAAGAACTATGCAAAAGGTAGCCTCCCTGTTTATTATAAATCCAATTCAAAAGCTTGGATGACTACTGATCTTTTCATAAATTGGTTCACAGACTATTTTAAGCCAATGTTAATACTTTAACCCTTTATCGGGCAAGACAATATTAATGTTGTCCTGAACACGTGTTTTTTGCGCGTGTCATCCTACTCCCCCAGTGCATTTAGGTTCCCGTTCTCTATTTCTGACCAATCACAAGCCTTCTGTGAGAGAACGGCGTCTGCTCGCTTCCCATTGGTTGAAAGACCAAAATGTAAACACTTGCAGCTTGGCGTCGCCCAGAGCCGGATTTTCCCTCTACAAACACTCATATACACTGTGATTATACTACTCTCTACAATGTCGGTATGTACTGATTGTTGTGTCTAATGTGTAAATAAATAGTTTAGGCATATTTGGAGATATATGTAAACTGTTTGTGAAGCATAATATGAGTGCACCATGCAACTGAAAAAAGTGCAACGAAAAAGGAACATAATAACATGTTCCTGCCGACAAGTCCCAATTTGAAATTTCAGTAAATAAATATTTATATAAAAATTTCTAATGCATATATGAATTTTATAGTGGTCTGGGTGTGTACAGAACATTTTTATTGTCCTTCCAGATCAATGAGAATTTGTTTTACGGTGCTTCCTCCAAAGAGAAGTCCAAATATGTCTGCATTTGGGAGGAAAGTGACTCAGATCAAGAGCCAGAAGACCTGGAATTGCTTGACAGTGGTGATGAATACATGCCACCAGATGCACAGGTGTCAAGTGATGAGGAGGAGGAAGAGAGGCCATCCAAAAAGCCTAAATTAGACAAGAAAAAGAAAGGTATTATGGTCGAGGAGTACCCTGATGAAGATCTTCATGATGAGCTTGCTGTTCAAGCTGAGACTGGCTGGAACAAGGTTAACATCAATAATGACCCTTTGACTGTATACAAACATGGAAAGCCTCCTGCAATTGTGTCCTTTTGATTATTTTAGCCAGTTTTTTACCCTAAATATGATAGACAGCATCACATTTCAAACAAACTTGTATGCCAAGCAAAAAAACATAGATACTACTTTTGTTACTGATTCTGAAGAAATCATGAAGTTCATAGGTATTCTGTTGTTTATGGGTATTTGTCCATACCCATCCATAGATGACTATTGGGCAAGTGGAACTAGGGTACCCCAGGTTACAGAAGTCATGTCATCTAAGAGGTTTAGGTTGCTTAGGCGTACAATTCATTTCAATGATAACACACAAAAGCATAAGGACAGATTCCACAAAGTAAGGCCTGTTTACACTGCACTAACTAATGCTTGTTTGAAAGTTCCAGCTACACCCAGGCAGTCTATTGATGAAGTCATGGTTGGTTTCAAGGGAAAAACCGCTGGAAACCTCAGGCAGTACATCAAAACCAAACCTGACAAGTGGGGTTTCAAACTATTTTGTCGTGCAAGTGAAGATGGAATCATACATGATATAATCTTGTATGAAGGCAAAACGACTTTTGACAACCATCCCATAAAGCTGCCAGATGAAGAAACTAAACTACCAATAAGTTCAAAAATTGTTCTGGTACTTGCAACAACTCTCAACCAAAGAAAGACATCAGCAATCTATGCTGATAATTTCTTTTCAAGTCTACCTTTGGTCAAGGTACTAAGAGACAAGTATAACTGCAGATACACTGGAACAGTACGTGAAAATAGATGTGGTAAGCCAGAACTGATGCCTGTCAAACAAATGGAAAAGAACATAGTGCCCAGGGGCACTTTTGACTTCAAAACAAATGATGGTATCCTTGTTGTAAGGTGGAAGGACAACAAAGCTGTGACTTTAGTGACGAATGATGTGGGAGTGAAACCTGTGACTCTTATTGAAAGATATAACAAGGAATCTAAGACTAAAGACAACTTCCAGTGCCCTGCAGTCATCAAGAACTATAATGCACACATGGGAGGTATTGACAAAAGTAACATGTTGGTACATATGTACAAAACGCCTATGAAATCTAAACGTTGGTACATGCGGCTGTTTGCCTATGTTCTTGATCTTGCTGTTGTGAATGCATGGCTTCTTTACTGCCGTGATTGTCGGTCACTAAACACCAAATGCATACCACTGAAGCAATTCAGGCTTGAAATCTCTGTCAGTGCAAGATCCAAAGGACAAAAGTTTAGACGCAGCAACATGAGAACAAGTTCATCAAGTAATTCCAACGGTAGCACTGATGATAATGGTTTGTCAACCTTGCAAGTGCCATCTCCAGTGCAGTACCAACGTGCAGAAAGGCCTGATGACAGTGTGAGGTTTGATAAAACGCTAGCTCAATGGCCAGCACTAGGCAAGACAGTTTCATGCAAGTATTGCAGCACAAAACAAAATCATGTCAATTCTGCATTTTTCTGTACCATATGCAAAGTAAATCTATGCATCAAGAAGGACAAAAATTGCTTCACAGCCTTTCATTATAGGAATTAGTGATCTAGAATGATTGTTCTTTCTCAGGAAATTCAGGAATATGGGATTTGAATGTTTTTTCTCTTTGCAATGTGCCCATGTTGCTCTTTGGTTCATTTTTATATTTTTTTTTATACTTACACAATGTTTGGAAACAAGTTCCATTTATGTTTTTGATATTGTCTATTTGTATAATAAAATAAAAAAATACTTATTGGGTGTTTTATTAACAATTGCAAATTTGCAACATTCAGATTTTGACACCCTTTACCGGCCAGGACCATATATCAGGGGTCTTCGAATATTGAGGAAATTCAGGAATATGGGATTTGAATGTTTTTTCTCTTTGCAATGTGCCCATGTTGCTCTTTGGTTCATTTTTATATTTTTTTTTATACTTACACAATGTTTGGAAACAAGTTCCATTTATGTTTTTGATATTGTCTATTTGTATAATAAAATAAAAAAATACTTATTGGGTGTTTTATTAACAATTGCAAATTTGCAACATTCAGATTTTGACACCCTTTACCGGCCAGGACCATATATCAGGGGTCTTCGAATATTGCTTAAATTTTTTTTCAGAATTCCATTTATATGGCCTCATTTCCCTTACACTGAGATACTCTATCCACTCATAGGAAATATATTTTGAAATTCGTATTTTCCTAGGAGTGCCCGGTAAAGGGTTAAGGTCAGTAATAAGTGTACTCTGTGTGTATCTTACTTTTTATTGTGTTTTTTAATGCCTAGTGCTATTGCTAACTTAATATAAGTTAATGTAAGCTTGTTGTCTGGCATTTATATGCATTTAGAAGTGGAAAAAATAGCATTCTGCTTTTCGGCGATGTCTGCTTTAAGGCACTAGCCTGGAACCTAACCTGCCGTATAAGTGGGGCCCTACTGTAAATGATTTTGATTAGTTTTATGATGAAAACGACCTTGAAATTGAGCTCAAAGTAGGAGAAACGTTCGATTTTTGCAAATGTTCAAGAGTAAACAAATCACGCCACGCGTCCAATACACATCAATTGGTGAGTCTAATATTCTTTCACAAGTGCACTGATATTATTTATACCATTTTTACAATAATGCAATAGTCTGCATAACGGTAAATCTTCTATTTTTTATGTGAATAAAAAATCAAAATAGAAAGCAAAAGTAATATAAGAGGGGCCTAAAGACGTGACTAATGAACAGATAACATCTTATTTTAGTGCCAGGAATGTCTGCATTGTTTATTCTGGACCCTATTTTGAAATTGACAACTTTTTTATTTTGCATGAAATTGGCCAAATTGCCAATTTCTGATCACTTTATTGGGTAGTTGAAATCGATAAATTAGTGGTTTCTTGTACTCAATCGATAGAACAAATGGAGTTCTAAAGAAATATCTATGAGTTTGGTCAACTGGAACAATGGAATTTACCGAAAATAGGGCTCAAAGTCGGCAAAATTGCCAATGCATATATATTGCTGAGATCACTAACTTCGCGAGAGCGTAATTCCGTGAGTTTTCAATCAAATTTCAAACTTTTGGTGTTTTTACCATCGGGAAACGATTCTCTATCATTTCATAAGAAAAAATAATTTTTTTTTTTTTTTAAATTTTGCGACAACAGAAGAGCACTCAGGATTGAGGGTTGCGACAGTCAAAGGGTTAAGTACTGAAATAGTACTCAAATAGTCAATCACACCAACAGGTGAACATTTTCACCTGCCTTGTTCATTTACCATTGTCTATAAATATATACGAAGTATTTATAGGTCCTAGCAATGTTTTAGACATCCTTTAGTATACAGTGAACCCCCGGTGTTCGACGGCGTCAGTGCTCGGCCAAATCGGTATTCGACGGGTTTTTTTACAATATTTTTGACTCGGTATTAGGCGGCCACTCGGAGCTCGACGAATCGGCTATCCGTCCCGAACGCGTACGCATGTGGCCGTGGCCCAGCTGGGCGCCCAGGCACTCAGTGTGTTATTGTTTACAAGCGAGTGAACACTACCCACGCACCACCCATGCATTCATACCATATATATTGTCATTATTCCAGTGTTTTTAGTGCTTGCAACTGCTAAATAAGCCACCATGGGCCCCAAGAAAGTTCATAGTGCCAAGCCTGTGGTAAAGAATGTCAGAAATACAGTAGAATTGAAGAAGGAGATGATAGCAAAATATGAAAGTGGAGTGCGTGTCACTGAGCTGGCCAGGCTCTATGGCAAATCCCATTCCACCATCTCTTCTATTTTGGCCAAGAGAAAGGAAATCAAGGATGCTGTTGTTGCGAAAGGTGCAAGTATGGTCACAAAACAGAGATCTCAAGTGCTGGAACAAGTGGAAACTTTGTTGTTGGTGTGGATCAACGAGAAACAATTAGCAGGAGATAGTGTTACGCTGGCAATAATATGTGAAAAAGCAAGGCAGTTGCATGATGATCTCGTTAAGAAAATGCCTGCAAAGAGTGCTGAAGTGAACGAATTTAAAGCCAACAAAGGCTGGTTTGACAGATTTAAGAAGCGAAGTGGCATACATAATGTTGTGAGGTATGGTGAGGCTGCCAGTTCTGACAAAAGTGCTGCTGAAAAATATGTTCAAGAATTCCAGGGGTACATAGAGGCTGAACAATCCAACCCCAACAAGTGTTCAATTGTGACGAAACAGGCCTGTTTTGGAAGAAAATGCCAAACAGGACCTACATTACAAAGGAGGAAAAGGCACAGCCAGGACATAAGCCTATGAAAGACAGGCTCACTCTCATGATGTGTGCTAATGCCAGTGGTGATTGCAAAGTGAAGCCTTTACTGGTGTATCATTCTGAAAATCCCCGAGTGTTTGGCAGATGTGGTATCAAAAAGTCTAATTTGTGTGTGATGTGGAAGTCTAACAAAAAGGCATGGGTCACTAGGGAAATTTTCCTTGATTGGTTCAAAAACGTGTTTGGCCCCAGTGTGAAGAAATATCTTGAGGAAAATAATTTACCACTTAAGTGTCTCCTGATAATGGACAATGCTCCTGGTCATCCTCCAGACTTGGCAGAGCAAATTGTGCAGGGCTGTGAGTTCATCAAAGTGAAGTTCTTGCCCCCTAATACCACTCCTCTCCTCCAGCCCATGGACCAGCAGGTCATTTCCAACTTTAAAAAACTCTACACCAAAGCAATGTTTCAAAAGTGCTTTGATGTAACCACAGACATGGATATGACCCTAAAAGAGTTTTGGAAAGAGCATTTCCATATCCTGCATTGTGTAAAGCTTATAGGTAAGGCTTGGGAGGGAGTAACTACCAGGACTTTGAACTCTGCCTGGAGAAAATTGTGGCCAGACTGTGTCCTAGATTTTGAAGGTTTTGGGGCTGAGCCTCAGAACCCTGAGCCTGAGCCTGTTGTGCAAGAAATTGTGGAACTGGGTAAGTCCATGGGGTTGGATGTTTGTACCCAGGAACAGTTGGTGGAGGAGCACAATGAAGAGTTAACCACTGAAGATCTGCAAGAGCTTCAACAGCAACTGCAACAAGAGACCACAGGTCAGGAAAATGGTCCAGAGGAGGAGGTGGAACCGAGATGGAAGAAGGTGCCTTCTTCAAGGATTAGGGAGATCTGTGACAAATGGGCTGATGTGCAAGGCTTTATGGATGATTATCACCCTAACCAAGATGTTGCACGCCGTGTATGCGACATGTTTAATGACAATGTCTTGTTACATTTTAAGGACATTTTAAAGAACCGCCAGACACAGAGCTCCCTGGACAGATTTTTGGTTAGAGAGGGGTCCTGTGACTCTCAACCTGGTCCTAGTGGCATTAAAAGAAAAAGGGAAGTAACCCCAGAAAAGAACTTGGTACCTGCAGTGTTAATGGAAGGGGATTCCCCTTCCAAATACTAGCATACTACTCCACCTTCTCCCCTCCTCCCGTCCTCCACACATCAACAACTCTTCAATAAATGTAAGTGACATGTTATTGTACTATTTATTTTTATTTTTTTTATAAAATTGTGTTTAATTTAATGTCAAAAAGTTCTAAAAAATATTTTATTTTAATACTTTTGGATGTCTTGAACGGATTAATTTTATATTCATTATTTCTTATGGGGAAAATAGAATCGGAGTTTGACGACCAAACCGGTGGTCGACGGGCAATCTGTGACGGATTGCCGACGAAAACCGGGGGCTCACTGTATATGAAACTCCTTGAAGAATTGTGTTATGACAATTGCCAGATAACTACTGATAAGGCAGTGACATTGATGAATGAATGTACTCACCTCGTTGTGGTTGCAGGGGTCGATTCATAGCTCCTGGCCCCGCCTCTTCACTGGCCGCTATTGGGTCACTCTCCCTGCACCATGAGCTTTATCATACCTCTTCTTAAAGCTATGTATGGAACCTGCCTCCACTACATCGCTTCCTAAACTATTCCACTTCCCGACCACTCTGTGACTGAAGAAATATTTCCTAACATCCCTGTGATTGATCTGAGTCTTCAACTTCCAACTGTGTCCACTTGTTGCTGTGTCCCATCTCTGGAACATTCTGTCTCTGTCCACCTTGTCAATTCCTCTCAGTATCTTATATGTCATTATCATGTCCCCCCTATCTCTCCTGTCCTCCAGTGTCGTCAGGTCTATTTCCCTTAACCTCTCCTCATGCAGGAAACCCTTGCTTTTTCACTCTGTTTCTATCTATCTGTCTGTCTGTCTGCCTATCTATCTGTCTGTCTATCTATCTATCTGTCTGTATCTGTCTGTCTATCTGTCTGTATCTGTTTGTCTATCTGTTTGTATCTGTCTGTCTATCTGTATCTGTCTAGCTCTGCTTATCTGTCTTTCTGTCTGCCTGTGTGCCCGGAGTATATGAAACTCCTTGAAGAATGGTGTGTTGACAAGTGTCAGATAACTCTTGACAGCCCAGTGACATTTGATAAATGCCAGCAGTGCTGGAGGGAACCCTCCCTTTTTCAATATCTGTCTGTCTGTCTGTCTGTCTATCTGTGTCTGTCTGTATCTGTCTGTCTGTCTATCTGTCTGTCTGTCTATCTGTCTGTCTGTCTATCTGTCTGTCTGTCTATCTGTCTGTATCTCTCTGTCTATCTGTCTGTATCTCTCTGTCTGTCTATCTGTCTGTATATGTTTGTATCTGTCTGTCTGTCTATCTATCTGTCTGTCTAGCTCTGCTTATGTCTGTCTAACTCTGCTTATCTGTCTGCCTGTGTATGTCTTTCCGTCTGCTTGTCTCAGTCTCAGAGTGTGTCTCGTAAGCCAACAGGTATTATACACGATCCAGAAGTGACGATGTGTATTACTTGCCAGGGGTTTCCATGCTTATTATGTATTATATCTACAAGCATTGTATTGCACTTTGCCTGGAATTTTTGGGTTATCCTAGGTAATTTACACTATGTATAATAACTGTACTTATGTGTACATATGAGAGAAAGAGACAGAGATATAGGACATATAGATATAGAAAGATATATAGACAGACAAAGATATAGACAGACAATGATATAGACAGACAAAGATATAGACAGATAAAGATATAGACAAAGATATAGACATACAAATAAATGGACAGATAGAGATATAGACAGAGTTATAGACAGATAGAGAGACAGCCAGAGACAGCCAAAGTCAGCCAGCCTGCCGAATACATAAGAACATAAGAAAGAAGGAACACTATAGCAGGCCTACTGGCCCATGCAAGGCAGGTCCATGTCACCCCCCAACTTTGACCAATGACCCACCTAGTCAGGTCACATCCTCTGAAGGAAGGAGCATAGCATCAGACCTAGTAGCACAAGCTAGTCAGGTCCAACTCACACCCACCCACAGCCACTCATGTATTAATCTAACCTATTTTTACTTTCCTCTTATAAGGGGAGTGTTAATGCGACATAACATCATTGAATCCCTGGTGTTTGCCACACTATTTGCTCTAGCTGGCACTCAATCAAACTGGTGCTCCCACAAGGTACTAAGTGGTCCCAGATTTTTTTAACCCTTTCGGGGTTATGGTCGTACAAGTACGGTTATTGACATACTAGTACGCCTAAATTCTAGCGCCCTCAAATCAAGCAGAAACAGGCTGTTAGGCCTAGATGTGATAGAATGGGTCTGTGCGGTCAGTGTGCACAGTATAAAAAAATTCCTGCACTACACAGTGCATAATGAGGAAAAAAAACTCTGACTGTGTTTTTGGTTTAAAACAGCGACTTTGCAGTCTATTTTCGTATGGTATTTATGCTTGTATTCTCGTTTTCTTAGTCTCATTTTATAGAATAGATGATATATTACAGAAATAGAGATAATTTTGACTGGTTTCACGATGACAAGTACCTTGAAACTGAGCGCAAAGTAGCGAAAATGTTCGATTTTGGTCGATGTTCAAGAGTAAACAAATCACACCATGCGTCCAATACACATCAACTGGAGAGTCTAATATTCTTGCACAAGTGCGCTGATATTATTTATACC